>VZRR01002748.1:68956-130266 GCA_013398015.1 Oreocharis arfaki
CCCCTTCAGTAAACTGTACCTATGACCAGGCACACAGACTGAAACAGAGAGAACAGAGGTGCTTTTATCTGCACCCTCATAAACATGGGACTCACATAAAGATGCATCGATGTTTAATTACTTTTTTTTTGCTTTTCAGTTCCAGCTGAGCTATATTGGAGTTTGCTAGCTGCAACATGCACAAATGTACACAGGATGACTCTCTCAGGTAGTTGGTGTTGGACACAGTTGACCAGTGGCTGGCACCTACACCCTGGCATCCTGGAATTGTCCTCTAGACACTCAAATCCCTCAGACCCACGATCTGGCTTTTGAAAGCATTTTGATGCTACTCAAACCTATCACCCTTCTCTGCTGTCCAACTAGACATTAGCTAGTGTTCACACAGACATACACGGAGGAAAGAGAGTATAGTGTCACTGTATGAGGATGCTGTCAGGCTTCTTTTCTCTAGGCTGAGCAAGCCGAGAGACCTCAGATGCTTCTCCCTAAGTCTTGTCCCTGAGACCTTTCTCCACCTTTACTGCCCTGGACATACTCTAATACTTTGATGTTCTCCTTATATTGATGCACCCAAAACTGCAGACATCCTCCATGGGTTTGAGAGGGGGTTTAAGGTATGGCTGCAATTCCTTGTGTCATAAACAGATCTTGCTTAATGATGAAGATGCTTCCTAGTCTTCCATACCCGCCCTAACCGCAGAATTAGAGTAGCTCTAGGGGTTTCTTGCATGTTGCTGAAATCAGACTCTTCAGAAAAACACAGTGTAGTACATTAATTTTCTTCCATAGCAGTTTCGTCTGGTTTGGAATATGGTTGCTTATGAGGGAATTGGAAGAGTGTTTCCCACATATGCTCAGGTATTGTGTCTTGTTCATATGAAGTACTTATTTAAAAATAATATATAACCGCATTAAATACAACCTATGATAAAAGATGGATTATCTCAAAGGTAGAACCTTTTTTTCTGTTATTTCAATGATATACCACATATCTTTTTATCTCCATCTCTTAATATGAAACTGCAACTACTGTCCACAAAAAAAGGAAAGCTATGGCTTTGCAAAACGCTGAGGAGTGCTATGGCACTGACTCTTAAGGGACTTGAATGATAGAAGAAAAGTCACATATTTACTATTTGTCTGTGTAGTTAGCCAAGGAACTATTGTGGAACTGCAGTATTTCATTTGTATGGGTAACTGTACATGGGGAGGAATGCTGTGCAAGAACACAGCTAGGAAATCTAAAACACCTGTAGAATCCATTAATTACAGATGACATAATTTGAGGGCGCATCCCAAAGGTATAGGTACACTCAGCACACATAACAGAAGTTACCATAATGTTTTAAAACTGAGTTTAGTTATTGATCCTAGCTTTAATGAGGTTTTACATGATAAATTCTATGCACATTATATCTTTGAATATTTCATCTTCCTCCTTCCTTTTATTTTTTGACCATTTTTTTTACTCCTTGTGTTGAAATGTTTCCAGGAATACCTCACTTCCAAAGCCTAATGGTGACACTGGTTATATTCTTTCCAGTGACATAACACTTATACAGAACATGCAGGATACAAGCACCTTTCTTGAGCTATATGCAATCTCAAAAAAATGACTGCATTTTTCATCTTTGATCAAAATGACCTAATTAAACATGTTAGCAATCACAGGGGATTTGAATGGCTAGTAGAAGAGTTTTACACTTGCTTGCAGTAATTTTTCTGGAATAATTATTTGTCTGATCAGTAGAATGGATCCATGGAGGGAAAGTAAATGTCAAGTGCTGTTCTATTTTTTTCCATTTATTTCCACAGTCAAAGTATGTTGCATTTTTAAAAACATCTTTGGCTCTGTCACAATAAGCAGCCAGGTGGCAGTTGGTCCATGTTAACTTGAGAGGAGAGCAGCAGAGGTCAGATTTCAATGACTGAAATTTTCATTTCTGAGTAAAAAAGGGAAAAAAAAGAAGGAGGGAAGGAAGGGAAAAAGTACCAACTGGCTATTCTTTTAAAACAGGCTTTCACAGTGATGCTAATGCTTTTTTTTCTGTCAATGGCAAATAAAAAAAAAAAAAGAAATGGGAAGATGCTTGGAATATGGGAACCATGACATGCAAATGACATGCAAACTAAACTTTGGCATTGTTCCTGTGAGATTTTCTAAAGAATTGTATAGGAGAGTGCAGAAAATAGATTTTTTGATTACAGTTTGAAACAAATATTTAGAAAAGTTGTTCACATAGAAGTTCACTAAGGGCATGTTCATAAAAGTCATCATTTTATGTATGAGAAACTGTTATGCGCTTCTTTTTGTTCTCTCGCTATTGATACTTTTCTCTTGAACAGCAGGAGATGTCTCTTTCTCTTTCCTGAATGACTTCTGGGTTTCTATTATATATTGTTTGCACACTGCTTTTACAGACATGGTTGTCTTTCCTGGGGAGCTTAGTCTTAGTAATTGAACCTGAACTGGGGGAATGTATGGACTTGTACAGTTCAGTTACAATTACTGCTGAAATTTGTACAGGACAAGCCCTCTCTGATGTAGAGTGATGATTTACTAATGGTGCTGAATCGCTCATTCATAGTTGTTCTTGTACTCTGTGTCATTCATTAATGATACAAGATGATTTCAGGACTAAGATGCACAAGTGTGGTTTGTTTTTTTTTTTAGTGAAGGAGCGGGACACATAATCAGTTTGGGTTCTATTTAATTTTTTTCCAATGGTGTATTTAAATAACAAACTTTTCTTGTTACATAGTGCAATACAGCAATAACCTGGAATTTTCTCTTTGGCTGGTAGGAGGTAGCTATTAAAAGTATAACAGTGATACAAAACCATTTTTTTCCCAGACTTCTTTGTAATCTTTGTACCAGCTAATATTTTCTCAGCTTGACTTCTTGGTGTTCCCAGTGAGAACATCTGCCACACATGGAACATCTGCCACACATGGAACCAGGCTCTCACACTGCCACTCAATATGATAGGAGAACAAAATGATCTACTCATGACAGCAGTCATCTCTGGAAAAATGAAGCAAGCAGACATGGCTCCTTGGCTGGTACAACCTTGCAATTTCATCTCTTGTCAAGAGCTTACTACACTGTGTCAGCTTTAGATTTGGACCTTAATAAGGTACAGAAACAGATATTCTCTCTACAGCTGCTGTCATTTCGTTCCTGAAATTGCAGCAAATGTCCTGAATTTCATGTCCTTTCTGAGGGGTTTGCATGTTAAGAAAGCTACTGAAGTTTCATAAAATGAGCACCCTGGTTTTGTCAGTTGCCCAAAAGAGTAATTCATATTGGCTTTTTCATCTTTCTTTCTAAGTGTGGAAAGGTCACTGAAATTAACCATTTTGATATGAAATGCTGCTTTTTAATCTATCAACATCTAGGGAAGGCTGAATGCCGATTTTCATATCTCACAAGGCAGGCAAGCTGTCATATCTTATGCAGTAACACTCCTTTCCTTACTTTTTACAAAAATGATCAGAATATCTTGGAAGGAATTTAATGGTTTTCTTTTGTTTTTTGGGGTTTTTTTTCTATTTAAGATGATATAATTTGATATATTATTGAATCTCTTTCATGCAGGGTTTTAAGAACTCATTGTCCTTGAGAAATCATGCCCTATGTAGGCCATGCACGTGTATTGCTTTGACTTTGGTGAGTCTGGATGAGAAACAGTGAATAAAAACTTTGACTTGCTGTTGCATGAATGATTCATCCACTTGAAATGTGGGAGCCTTCTTTAACAAGGCAGGAAGGAGTCAAGGCAAGATGACAAGCAAAAAAAACCTAGAGAGACAATACTCTCATCCCTCTCATCCTCTCAATAAAAAAAGATAAGTCTGCATTTACGCTGTGAAATGTTGATGAGGCAGTGGATGGAAGAGTTAGGAGAACTGGATGATGATGTACAGTTTTTGAAGAACTTTGCAAATGAAGAGCTGCACTATTTCCATATGCTAACTATGCACCTGGAAGTTACATCAAAAGGCATTAGTTGACTCAAGAAAACTCTCTGTTTGTGTCTGTGAATGTTCCGTTTAGGATGCTTAAAGGTAACTTCTAAGATGTGTTCTAATGGGATTTAGTTATCTCCTAAACTACCACTATAAATTTTACAATAGGGTGTTTTTACAGGATAGGTGAAGACTTTCTGTCTTCTGAGTTGGGTGCAGTCTGTGACTTTCTGTAGGTGACTTTTAAGAAGGTGATTTTGTATGCGTAGGGAGAAGCTTGTTGGTTTTGTAAGTGAAAGCTTTGAGGTAAGCCTGAAAATGGTATGTGAAAGGACTGTCTAATACATAAATAATAAAAGGATGCTTGAGCCATTTGAGATTTTGATTTCCCAAGAATTTCATAGAAACACCAGAAAAGTACAATATATATGGATAATCACTATGTACCTAGTAGGGCTCACTTGAAAAGACTTTTTTTCCCAAAAATTTACCTAGTTTCTAACAATTCTAGTAATATGCAAAACTCAAAAGCTTTGTGCATGTATCTGACTGGAAATTACTTCATTTGGTATATTTGATGTCAAAAAATGTTTTGCCAGGGAGAAGTTTCTGTGAAATTCTTTAATCTTTGAAGTAAATTCACACACATCTGCTTGTTAGATGAATCTCCTTATACAATATTTGCTCTTTTGTCACCTTCTACCAAAATCTCTAAAAAAAAAAAAAAAAAGAAAAGAAAAGAAAAGGGTCGACAACTGATTTGTAAATGCAGTTGCAAATCATCCTGGGTTTCCTTCGCATGTACATACATGCAGAAACTTGCATATAATGAAAAGATGTTCCTTAAAGATGCATAGTCATTCTCAATTTTTTGTTCCTCTTCTGACAAGCAATGATTTATTATTCCACCAGACCCATTTTTAACTCTTTTTTTTCCACTTGACTAGCAGCCTTGCAGTAATATAGATATTGCAAGACTGCTTCGTAACTACCTTGAGCTTTTGAATTAGCAGATTTTGACAAGAACTTTTTAACTGCCCAGGACTAAATGGTAGACTGGTAACCTTTACTCAAACTTAATTCTAGTGGTTCCAAAGGAAGGTTGTATATAAAAGGCTTTGTCTCTTTGCTTAAAGTAAGTATAAAACTGGGCAAAGTGCCCTGGTATTCCAAAGTGGTGGAATACCAGCGGTGGCACTCCAATACCACAGCTTTGCATAGATGCCCTTTGCACATATTTTGACATGAGTAGAGGGCTGGGGGTTTTATTTGTTTCTTTCATTCTTGGGCTCTTGTGCCATACTGTTGTAAAATTTATAGTGGCAGTTTAGGAGATAACTAAATGTTTAATTTTGGCCTTCTCATTAAGGACTTCTTTTCTAGCTGTTGTAAAAGCCACTGGCATGTAAAGATACAGCTTATGATATGGAGACAGGCATGTTCCTTCTACTGGCAGAAGAAGGGTGAATTTTCACGGGAAATTGCTTTTCAGTAATAATGCTGTAGTTCATTAATGACTCAGACATGAACCATAGTCAATAACACTATAATGTTTGTATCTCAGTACATTGTGAAAACACTGACATTTAAAAATAATTTCTTTTAGGAAGATATAAGAGGTTGTGTATTACACAGTAGTTTCCCTGAAATGTGAGGAATATTGAGTACAATTTAATGGAAGAGATTTAGTTCTTTGCTTACATAGATTATTCTGCCTAAGACAGAAAAAGTAATTTCTGTTCAGTTTCTTTCCTTTCCCACATCCTCCTGTTTTTCTCTGCTCTACACTGGAGACAATGTCCTTTCAATATTTTTGTTTTTCCTGTCTTTAACCTTTGTCTACCAGTTCTCAGTTTCATTCCTCTGAAATAAACTGATTTTAAGAAAAATACCAAACCATAACAGAGCCTTCTGTCAAGAGAATGGTGAGACTGATATGATAGAGCAGCAATCACCAGTGTAATGGAGAGATAGCCAGGGTCATAATAGTTTAACACAGATCTGCTGTAACCACAGTCCAGGCAACCGTGCCCTTGGGCAGGATTATCCATTTAGTTTAGAGTGTCTGGAAGGTAACTTTCCAGAGATACTTCAGCATCATTACTCTTGCTGTGAGGCCCTTTGCTCACCAGTGGCGTCATCTGCTTCCTAAATGTCAGTGCAGTGTTTGACTGCTGCCTGTGCTTTGGTTCTGTACAGCATTACTCAATAAAAGCTAAAGGTTACTGTTCTACTGGTGGAAAGTGTGGTAATGATTTGCAAGAGAAAAGCTAAAATCATAAAGGAAGGAACTCAATAGATCAGGGCATGCCCTAAGACATGCTGGTATAAAATTAATCAAAAAAGCCATTCCAGCCCCTGCTCCCCCTGTCTACCAACTTAAAGGTTGGGAAAAATAGAGGAAACAATAAAGAAACCATTTCTATAGGAGACAGATGGTATCTTAAATGTTTTGAAGGTACAATTAAGCATTCTTATGGTAGGATATAACTTTCTGCCAGTCTTCCAAGTCTTATTGTTAAATTACTGAGTATTAGTTTTGTGTAGATAGATAAAGATTTTGAGGTGCATGTGATTGTTTATTAGAATGAGTCCTTTAGGTTATTGCACAGGAAATGCAAGTCCTTTTTATCTGGTCGACTAGCTATTTATAGAAGTGAACAGAAAACTTTATTGCAAAAATTTGCTGAGGCACTGAAGATAGTTTTAGCAGTAATTTTAGTGCATGTATGTCTGATTATGGAACAAGCAACTGTATGGAATAATAGCTGTAGGGGTCTGCAAGAGAAATGGTGTTACATATCTGAAGTTTTCTTTTAAGCTTTTCAGCTCATTTATATTAAGCTGTAATTCCCTGAGGAGCTGGGAACTAGAACTGGGATGTCTGGTATAGAAGTGAGGCAAAGTTGCTGGAGGCCTCAGGGAAGAACAGTTGTTCCTTGTGAAACGTAGTCAAGTATCAATATTGAATATTCAAATTTCAATATTGGATGAATAGAAAGTAGTTGGCTTCCTCGCCTCTGGTCATCTGTGTCAGTAGCAGTTAAGATATTATACTAACTTGTATTAATATAAATACTGGCTTTAAAAGCTTTCCTTGGCAGCCATTTTTTAACCTCCAAATTATAGAAAGAAGAATAAAAGAAACCTTTTAACTACTTGAGTTTAGAGTAATTCAATTGGTAGCTTCAAACACGTGAGATATTTTCTGTATATACACTTGGGATTAAATACGAAAAGAGAGAAAATAGAGATATCCTTTGGATTGCCTTTGGATTATCTTCCACTGATTTAATTTGTATGCGAATGTTTACAGCATACAAAAGTACTATGTCACCTTTCATTCTGTAAATGTATAAATGAATGTGGACTGCCACGTATTGGGATCACTAATACAAGAAATTACATATAAGCAACAATTTTTGATTCCAAATTCTCTATTCTACTGAGGATTTAGGTGGCATTTTTTTCAGGTGGTGTGTGCGGATTGTCTGTCAAACTGAGTTTCCTTCCACCAAGTTCCCCCACATACTTTAATGAATACTTAATAAGGCAGATCATCCCGTGTCTGACAGGCTACGTGTGCTGTGGTAATCTGTGCAAGCCGGTTCCATGTTTCCCTTCTTTTGCTCATTTACTATTCTGTCCCAGTGGCTGAACACAAACCTCCTCTATCACTGCAGCTTAAATGTAGCCAGTCACTTTGACGATCTGACTAATGCCCAAGTACAACAAACAAGAAGATAAACATCTTCCACCAAGAGAATCTCCATCAGCAGCTATTGTGCACGGATGTGGGCTGAGCAGCAGCTGATTTCTTTGTTGCCTGGCACTCTGCAGCAGCAGAATCATGCTTGTGACAGTTATGTGTGCCCTATGACTTTAAATGCCATGCTAAAATCAGAGGCAAGACCATTAGACTAACTGATAATCGCACAGTCTTCCAGTATTTTAAGATGGTTTTACCCTTTCCCTTCCTTTTGAATTGTAGACTTCCTAGAAATATCTTTGCAGCAGCAACAGTACCAGTACCAAGCTGACAGCTAAAGATGAAATGTAGTGTTTGATTTCTCCCAACCTCTGACATTCTGTGCAAATGCCAGTGTGTCTGTTTGAGTTCACTTCAGAATGTACTTTCTCTTTCCCCCTTCCCCCATAGAATGTGCAGGATGATTTTTAAGAAAACATAGTTCTGATATTAAATGAAGTACAGGTGATTAAGAGCAAACAGAATGTCAAGAAAAGGTTATGGGTTAAAATGTTCCTCATTGTAATTCCAAATCTTTTCAGTGAACTCCTCCATCATACGCTAATAAAAACAGCTTGCTGCATAAAAATTGGTTTCTGAAAATCTTTGTGCCAGTTCTTCCCTGAAAACCATAAAAATATTTATTCTTGGTTTATCTGGAGCCTGCTATTCATTATTTAGATAAATTAACAGCATTTTGCCCTAGATCTTGAACCTCAGCATCAGTCAGAACAACATGTTTTAGCTTCAGTTTGTCAGCAGGCTGAAAATCTCTATTAGAATCATAGAATATATTGGATTGGAAGGCACCCACGAGGATTGTTGAGTTTGACTTGCAGCCCTGCACAGGACATCCCCAAGAGCCTCACCATGTGTCTGAGAGCATTGTCCAACTTCTTCTTGAACACTGTCAGGCTTGGTGCTATGACCACTTCCCTGGTAAGCCTCTTCCAGTGCCCAAACACCCTCTGGGTGAAGAACCTTTTCCTAATGCTCAACTTAAATCTCCCCTGACACAGCTTCAAGCTGTTCCCTCAGATCCTGTCACTGGTCACCACAGAGAAGAGCTCAGTGCCTGCCCCTCCTCTTCACCTCATGAGGAACTTGTAACTTCAATCAGGGCTCCACTCAGTCTCCTCTTCTCCAGGCTGAACAGACCAGGTGCTTTCAAACACTCCTCGTATGGCTTCCCCTCAAGGCCCTTCACCATCTTTGTTGCCCTCCTTTGGATGCTCTCTGAGAACTTAATGTAATTTTTATATTGTGACACCCAGAACTGCCCCCAGCACTCGCGGTGAGGCTGCCCCAGTGCAGAGCAGAGCAGGACAATCCCCTCCCTTGCCCGGCTGGCGATGCTGTGCTTGATGCTCCCAGGACAGGGTTGGCCCTCCTGGCTGCCAGGGCACTGCTGGCTCATGTTCAACTTGCCACTGAGCAGGACCTCCAGGGCCCTTTCTGGGGCCCTGCTCTCCAGCTTCTTGATGTCCATTCTGTCCGTACACCCCGGGTTGCCCCATCCCAGGTGCAGAATCCAGCAGTTTGTTAAACTTCATGTAGCGGGTGATTGCCCATCTCGAGTTTGTTGAGGTCTCTCTGCAGGGCTTCTCTGCTTGCGAGGGAGTCAACAGCTCCTCCCAAATTAAAATTGTCGGCAAACCTTGCATTGTGACCAATTGCTGTGTTTACCTTCAGGTGTTTTTCAGTGACTCTCAGAGTAATCTTCTTAATCATAATCTTACCAGGCACTAAAGCAAGACTGACACAGGCTTGTACTTTCCGGGCTCATCCTTCTTGCTCTTCTTGAAAACTGGGGCAACATTTGCCAGCTTCCAGTCAACTGGGAGCTGTCCATGCTCCTAAGCCCTTTGAAAAATCATGTGATCACCTGGAATAGTCTTTCCAGTTGCTAAAAAGGCAATCTGTAGAATGTAACCATTATTTTCTGGAGAGAAGAGAATGTTTCTGAGATTGTTTGGGGGTTTTTTGGGTTTTTTGTTTGTTTGTTTTCTCTTTAAGGTTAGTTTTTCATCATTTAGCTTCTAGGATTGTCATGCCATACAATCAGCTTGATACCTATGCAAGTATGATGAAAATGGGCTGATTTCCTGGTTGGAGTGTGGGATGGTGAGGGGGCAGGACCATCCCTTCACACAGCCGCTGCCTGCTAGATTGGCTTAATTGTCCTGAGAGACAACACCTCCATGTTGAGCCTTTCTTCTGACCTTTTTTGATGAAAATAACTTCCAGCATAAATTTCCTTTGATTAATCCACAAATTATGTTGGGTTTTTTTCTTAACGTTTTGCTATTGCAGTACTCATAAGTTGTTAATTTAATGTGGATAAATCAACACGGTTATCTGGGTTGATACATGAAGGGTTTTCCTAAACAGTGAAATTTAAGAAGTTACATCTCCTGAAGTTGATCAGACTCTAAGCAGAAGAGTAGCAGCATTTCCATGTTGTTTTCTTCCTTACCTAAATCAACTTAACTTGAGTTTTGTTTTCAAAATGAAAAAAATGTCTTTTTAGTAGTGGTACTGTATCTTGTCTGCCTCACTTTTCATGTAAAATCTCAGTTTAAAACATAGGAATTCAAACTGATGGGGCTAATGTCTACAGAGTAACAGCACAGAAAACTGTGTATTTTAATAAACCGTATTTGGAGACTAAAAATTAAAAAAAAGAAACTAACTGTATCCTACTTATTGCCAGAAAAGAATAATAAATGCAAAGATAGCACTGGAGAGGGAATGTAATTACCTGATGATCACATGTTGAAACCTATCACAGAGGAGAATTTGAATGAGTATCTCAATAGATGACATGGAAATTGCAGGATGCACAGGCTTAGAGATTATAATGAACTCCTCTGGCTTATTCATAGACCCAAATTCCTATGTATTATGCTGCTGACATTAGAGCACAGTGTATCATTCCGTCTGCTGCTCTACCAATGGTCCTTTTCTAACATTTTTTGGAAGAGGCTGCCCATGGAAGTGCTTGAGTCACCGTCCTTGGAGGTAGTTAAAAGACATGTAGATGAATTAGATACGTAGTTTAGTGTTGGACTTGGCAGTATTGGATTTCTGGCTGGACTTGACGATCTTAGAGGTTCCTTCCAACCTAAACAATTC
The DNA here is from genome assembly GCA_013398015.1 of Oreocharis arfaki. Classification (NCBI taxonomy): domain Eukaryota; kingdom Metazoa; phylum Chordata; class Aves; order Passeriformes; family Paramythiidae; genus Oreocharis; species Oreocharis arfaki. Next base: position 79,812 of record VZRR01002748.1, read on the forward strand.
TATGATTTCTATGATCTATGTCCAAAGGTTCCTCTCTGCTCTCTGAACAGTGATTCACTCCTCTGACTTAAAAGGCAGAGATCCTAATACGTCTAGGAAGTAATCCGGGTTTAAGGGATTCAAGTAAGGAATTGGATGCTTGGACTTTCACAAAGTCCTACTGTTAAACATGATTATTCTGGGACAATCATAACAACAAAAACTGTAGGCAGTTTTCCACACCTTGATGTCTGCACAGGTTATGTATTTGAACAGATGCAGGTTTTATCCAATGTCTTCTACATCAGCTCTGCAAAATAACTTTCCAGAACCTCAGTAGAGAGACATAAACATAATTTTTTTCCTTTATAAGTTCAAAAAAAAAATTGCTAAAGCTTGAGATAAGGTACTAGATTTTTTTTTTAATTGAAAAATCTCAGTACTTATTCTAACTTCCCCATTTTGCCGGATATCTAGCTTACTTCTTGGCAAACAACAATTATCCAAGCAAAAATGTTATATGCTACTCCAGAGAAAAAAGAAGCCTTAAAAATCCCCCTCAAATATCAGCTTCTAATGAACTACAAATCACCGAGATTTTTGTCTCTTGCTCCTTGTTTATAAAATAATTAAAATGTGTGTTTGCTTACTTAAATGTTTACTTTAAATGTTCTCTCAATAATCAAGGTAAAGGAAGCAAGTTTGTGTTTTCTTTTGCTTTGATCAAGTGTTAGACCTAATTGCTTGCCGAGCTGACTGATATGAAATCGCAATTTAAAAGGAAGATTATAAATGTGGCTTTGTCTGGTGCCTTCTGGGAAATATTCTGAAAAAATAAGCCTCATAGTTTGTGTCAAATGTTAATGATTTGTTTTTAAGGTGACTTTTGAGAATGCTTGTGATTAAAGTAGGGCTAGATAGAGGCAATACCACTAATAGAGAGCAGCTGGGCTTGCTATAAATGTGGTTTTTTTCTTGTGGATTGGTTAAAAACTTTGCCCTGTGGCTTGTTCTGCTCCAGTAAATGCAGATACTTCAGTTAGAAATGGAGATTTCATCTTCTCTTTAGATACCAGCTGAAGCCCATATATTCTGATGAGAGAAGGAACTTGTTTTGTTGCTGTATATTGCATAAAACAGTTGGAGTTTTATGCAAAAGATAATGGTAAATTTTCCCAAGGGAAGAGAGGGAAGCAGAGGTATAGGGAAGGAGAGGAGATGCTCCTTTATAGCCGTCTGGCATCGCACGGTTTGCTTGATGATGTAATTATCCTGTCCTGTACTCTTTTCCAATATTGCAGGTGCACAATTTCCCAGAATCCTGTGACACGTGTGCTGCAATGTAACTTTGTGTCCCCACTGCTTTGTTCAGTGCTTGTTGGCTCTCAAACTTTTTACGGCAGCATATGGGTGTCTGATGTCACCATTTCACTGGGGACAGCATAATGAAGTTCCAACAGTCTACTGCTCCCCTAAGCCTCGTGCCAGCTGAGTGGGGGTGAACGTGTCTGGCAAATGTAGTGCTGCTTCAGGAGAGATTGACATGAAAGTCTGGAATGCGAACAAGGACCCTCTCCACCTTCCCATCCCTAATTAAAATTGTACAATCTTAGGTTTTGCTCCAACCCTACTTTGGTTCTGGCTTCTTTTGATTTTGAAAATAGTATTTTTTTAAAACATGTAGAGTGTGCTTATTTTGCTGTCCCTTCATGACGTCTCCATGGTTTTGGTTTCTGTTAGCTCAACTGGTGAGGAGTAGGATCACAAATGGAAATTTTAAAGTTGTGGTCCAATGCCTTAATAGCAACTAGCCCTATTAAATCTTTATTTAGTTTTAGTTCTAGGTTGTTTCAAATTTTCACTAGCTTTTGTGTGAAAGGATAAACCGTTCTTACTTTTTTTCTGTTCTGCTCTCACACCTTCCAACATTTATGGTCTAAATATTTTGACAGATTGATAGTGTTTAAAATTTTTGACAGATAAAGGCAAATATTAAAGATTTTGAAAGTTTAATAAAATACCATGTAGCCTGCATACCTGCAGGTATTTCTTAGGGGAAGAAATATTGCATTGTTTAGGAGTGTAATTCTTGTACTTCATCATCTATTTTTGGCAAAAGGAACAGGAAGTTTAGTGGAGGAATGGTGATATATCTAAGCAGAAGTGTTTGTAGAGGTTTTTTTGTAAAAATGTATATATGTAAAACAGGCTATATATTGGAAAATATACTATGGAAATAGACTGGAACATACACATTAATTATCTCATTTAAACAGCTGGTGATTTGGAGGAAGGTCATTAAGTACTGCCTGGGTTAGGAAATGGGCCTAAAATTTTCATTATTTTGGAGTTGCTGTCATACTTTAAAGCCAACAGTGCTGTGATGATGTGTTTTTTGATCATGTTAGGGTCAAGGGTACTTCACAGTTGCTCTCACACTGAGCTACAAATTTCTGCCATTTGTTTAATACTTTAGAAATTTTAAAATGAGGCTGTTAGAAGTATTCCAATGCATACAAGAGGAAGGTCAACATTAGCCCCTTAGATGGAATATTTGGAAGACAAACCCCCTCACTCCTTGCCTGGAATTTTCTTAGGTCTCAATTTTCCAGTACAATTGTCAGAAATTCGGAATAGTGATGCTTGATATTTTAGTAAGATAAGACTCAAAAATTTCACCTGTCGGTTAAGTTCAGTATTTATTATGCAGTCATCATGTTTTATATGTTTGTTTAAATAAATTCATTGATGATCTTCTCAAAAGTAATGGGGTATTTTGGTATCGCCTCTTCCCCTGCAAGTTTGTTCTGGTACCTAGGTGCTCTGATGGTTAGCAGTATGACATCTTCTGCATTAAATTCATTCTTGGCTGGTTTTGTTTGTTTGATGTTTGATGGAGTAGCTTCATTTATAGATGCATTTAGAGACAATATTTACATCGCATTTCAGTTCATCAGTTGTAGTGCTTATAAGGCTTACATGGCATTGAGGTTTCTTCTGTGGCACAAATTTAAACCCAGGGAAAAAAAAGTGTCTATTCAGACTGTAAAGATTGAGTCAAACCAAATCCTTGATAGCTGGTTTCAGCTGTATAGCTCTGAATCCATGAAAATCATCAAGTGCCATATGAATGCTGGAGGAAATCTAAGGCTGAAGTCCAACGATGCCAAAATTTTAAAGCATAACAGCCTAAGTAGTTGCTATGAAAAGGTCAAGAAGCTGCAAGCAGTATGAGTGAACAGATTACCCAGACCACTCTGGACAATTTATATTGTGTAGGTAATAAAAAGACAGTGGAAACTACTGCTTGTGAGGATCTTCTTAGGTTGACTGAATCCCTATTCAAGGGAAAACATTGATTCCAGTGGCAGAAGAAGAATCAAAGTAAGTGTTTTGTCATTTTGCTAACTTGAGGTGTGTATGAGCTTAAGGGCGCGATTTCTACTGAAATAAAAATTATTTCGTTTTGTGTTAATTGCATGCTAATATTGACTATTAGTAGTGCTGGTCTGAGAAACAATTGGGAAACCACAGTTGCTGGTCTCGCTTCCTAGCGTTTTGAAGTGCTGAATAGAACATTTGGATCAAGCCTGCAGATTGGTTATGTTTCTTGTTTCCGTTAGGTAAATGGTCATTGGAATGATTAGGAAATACTGTGTCCTGCCAAATCTGAGCCAGATATAGCAGGTGTTTCTCAGCAGATAGTCTAGGGGTTTTTAAGAAAGACCAAGGTGATGGAAAGGCTTTGTTGTAACTTCTGCCCTATAGCAAAAGCAGTTTATAAAAGACAAAGATATTTTAAATGGATAATGTACCATAATTTTTAGACTGTTGCCATAGTCTGTTTAGCTTAAAAGAGAGACAACTGAGAATATAATGGCGCTATGTTATTCTTGACTGTATCTGTCAGGACAGCAAACACCTTTCTTCCACATCCTTCTGTTCTGAGTGCCAGGCCTACAGAACAAATTTGATGTGGCATCTGTCTGGCTGTGAGTTAGTTACATGTCTGAGCAAGAGGTTTCCAAAGCCTTGATAGACACGTGTCCCCTTCACTTGGGCGATGCTTTTAAACTCAGGCTCTTCCCGCTGGCATCTGTCTGAGCCATGCTGCAGCTGTGCCTTTGCCTGGCCATGTGTCTTGCTGCACCTTGGCTTGCTGGCTGGCCTCAGACTTGCCTCATCATTATGGGTTTCTCTGGAGATCACTGGTCTTCAGCGGAGCTTTTTCACCATCCTCAGGCTAACTCTGTTCAGCTTTTGTGGGTACCATGAGTCTGTGCCCATGACAGTGAAGGTACTGCCCTTTCAGGCCTGCTGTAACACTCAGGTGCCAGGTCACCTCCCTTTAGTGAGCAACTCACCCTTCTACTCGCTTCTGTTAGTTGCCAATATATTTTTTAGCATAAAGATCCCCAGTTTGTGATCATGTTGGGGTGATTTGTAAAAAAAAGGAATTTTTTATAGCATAGCTTTTCTTCAGTTCCATGACAGAATTTTTATGATAAAATAAGTCTGTTCCATCCCCTGATATTCAAGGTTAAAGTATATGGTGTTTGATCCTCTTCCAGTTTTTGAATCAGGGTGTTTGATGGATACAGCACTGTTCTTTTTTATTTTAATGTTCTGAAGAATATTTCTGTAGTGTAGAAATGCACTCTAGAATATGGATGTGCTTCCAATTATCCTGATGAACTACAGTGCTCCACAAAATCATTAAGGTAATCATGCATGCTGGTGACTGTGCCCTTGAAACAGACATAGAAAAACATGCATCTGATTAGGAATAAATTGGCATAACCTGGAGATAGCCAGCACTCAATTAATACACTGGCCTTTGTGAAATACATTATATATAGATCCATAATTGTAGTTGGACCACAGAGGGTTAAAGACACCTGCAGATTAGCCCCTTTTCTCAACACCTTATTCTGTACTACACTGTCATATAAGGCACTGGCAAATACAGAACCAATGCCCCCTTAGTAAATGGTCAGACAAAATTTGGAATCAGCGTTACCTGAAAATGAGTCCTCTGTTTGGGTGCCAATACTGCCTTTGGTGTTGATGGATATATGAGGCTTCTGGCTGTGTTTAGATGAATGCTGTCTTATGTGTAATGCAGAAAGGCATAATCTGTAAAAATAACATTTTGGAGTGCTGCAGGATCCTCAGGATTGAAATCCTGACAGTCACAGGGTATTTTTGTTTTCCTAGGAACGTATGGGGAATGACAGATATTAAAATACTGAACCAACTTTTCTCATTCTGAGGCTGAAGTGTGGCACTGAGTAGCATGAGACTGAAATCAATAGCTGAGAAACTGTAGACAGCAAAGGAGCACAGTTGTTTTTGTTAGTGGGCTCAGCTGAGGAAGCAGAAGATGGGTAAGTTCACAGTATGGGAATCAGAGTTTTCTGGGTATGGAATTAGAATCAGCATTTTCATGTTTAGTTGCCAAAAGCTCTCCTTTACCTCTTTGCAAACTGGACATGAGATTGGGTTAGTCACATTTCTTACATGAAAGAGAGAGTATTCTGAGTCAGGTCATTTTTGATTAATGAAACGCTGCAGCAACAATCTCTACACTGAGTGGTACAGAGACAGTAAAACATAAGGCTGGTTACAGGCCTGCAGAGAGTCTTCAATGGCAGTGATAACAGTACAGCCCTGTAACCCTCTGCATTGTTCTGAGCCTGTTTTAATTAGACTTAATTTGTAGCTTTCTCTAGCTTTCAACCCCACGACATCTTGGTTTAGCTACTTCCCTCTCTTTTGACATGTATAATAGTTACTTGCCCTTGCTTAAAGCAAACGTTATTGCTTTGTACTATCTCCATGTCTCGTTTCACATCCTTGTAAAAAACACTGTGCTAGAGTAGGAGATGCCTGTAGAAAAGAATGTCATAGCATTGTAAGTCAGTGTGCCATATCAAATCACAGACTTTGAGCTCACAAAGGCCTAAAAAAAACCCCTTCATGACATCTGACAACAAACCTGGAATGGATACTTAAAGATTATGTGTCAAATTTCAGATGTCACCAGAGTGAGAGATGTTACCAAAAGTTGCTTAGTGCTGTTGAGTACAATTTTCAGGTGATGCTAGGAGGCTTACAGATAGGCAGAATATAAGGGATGTGTAGATACTTGGAATGTAAGGACACCTGGTTTATGGGCATACATAGTTAATAGGTATTCAAGATTAAAACTGAAGACCAGAGACAGAAAGAGTAATAACCCCCACCTAGAGACACAAACACTAAGGCACAGGAGATAAGAGAGACCAAAGAGCATATCTCAGATGAGGGATTGAGGAAATGCAACCGAAGGAACAACTCGAAGTCCCAGAGATTAATATTTTGTAAATGGTGTTTATATCTGAGATATTTGAGAAGTCTTGTGGGGTTATGTGAAACTTATAGTGGGATGTTGTAGGGGCAATGTGGGAATGTACAAAGTTATTCTATGATGTTAGGGGTGGAGCCAAAGGCAGGGAAAGTGCTGGAGGTGGGTTGGAGGAGGAACAAGCATGGGAAAATGGAAATAAGGAGGACAAAAGGAGACAGTCCCACTTTAACTTGCTTGCTGGTTGCCATGTGCGTTTGTCTGATATTTGTCCCTGATCACTGCAGTTCTTAAACATGTTCTTGTAGCTCTTAAGGATGTTCTTAAACTTCATTCCTAACTCTTTTCTGTGTGATCTTGCTGTCTGTGTGGTGGTGCCTCACTAGCATACTTTAAAGTGGAGTAGCTGACAAGTGAGAGAATACCAGAACTTTGAAAGACCCAAGGTTAGACCTGGTCAGGGACCAGGTCTGCAATCAAATTTAAACGAGGCCATGTGCTTAGGCTCAGACTTTGGTTGCTACCCTTTTCCCAAATTTCTATTTGTCTTTAGCATACCAGAAGCTTCAAATGGGAGAAGAAACCTCTAAGGTCCAGAATGCACTTTTAAAAAATCTAGATATGTGGTCTGAGGTAAAAATGGCTCCAAACATTCAGGGCTGATGGTAACACATAAGGGAGATATCAAATGCCTTTGAAAGTAAGTAAGGAAAAATCACTAATACTGCTGGTGTAACAGGCTGTTACAATATCATTCACAGGTAGCACTTGCCATTAGCACTGGTTGCTAGCAGCGGTCTTAAACATTGGCTGCCCTCACAAATGCAGGCATAGAAAAGTAAAAAAATAAAATAAAATAAAATAAAATGAAACAAAAACCACTTCCCTCTCCCCCCTCCATAATAATCATCAAGAGAGAAAAAAATAGACTTGAATTTATCTATCTAGTCTCACTTTACTTTCTTATTGTAGGTACATTCAAGGAATTCAAGAGTTCTGTAAACCAGTCAAGGCTTCCTGGGGACCACCTAGCATTTAATGAGCTCCACAAACTTTTGCAGTTATTCTTTTCTTTCTAAAGACCAGGTAATTAGTCCATTTTTTTGTACTATCAGTGATACAAGAGAGTGGAGATTGCAGATTTTCTCATTTATATTGTCAAAACATGACTTGTGCCATTAGTTTCTGTCATTTTGTGTTTACTAGTAGATTCCCATGCCATGAACCATCAGCGTACTCATGTCAATTACCAAGCCTCTTCTGCTGGTCGCTCTTACGTATTCAAGCTTCGTGGCTGTAGTTTTTGTTCTGGGAGCAATGTGCTTTCTTTCCATTATTGGAGATGGGGAAGAAAAGCATCTTCTAGATGAGTTGACTAGCAGAAGTAGGGATAAAAAAAAAAACAACAAACACTTGAACTGTCAAGGACCTCTGTGCCTCCTGACCTCTCAGTAAGTAAAGCTCCTTCGGTGCCTTGCTGTGTTGAGAATCGAGGTCTTTTCCTTTCTGCAAATTGAAGTGCTGTAACTCTCTATTGCTAAATGATCCATGTCAATTATATTTTGCTTGAGTACATATTTTCCCTCAGTTCAATTGCAGGATACTGTAGCTTTTATGGTTTGAAATTCAGCTTTTGACTGGACAAATAAGTCTGACTTACTTGCAGTCAATATTGTCAATAAGTAACAGCTGTCTACCTTGCCTTATTTGACAGAGTTTTCTCCATTATTTCCCTTTCATGAAATATTCTTGTGGAATAAAACTAAAGTTAGATGAAGAAGAGAGGAATATTTTTAAAAGGTCTTATATATGCAGACCAAAGTGAGAGTATGGCCTTCCATTTTTTTTATGCAAGTGGTTTGAAAACAAATTTTACTTGTGTTACTGACAGTATCATTCAAATAATCTAAAAGAATTATGGCCAGAGTTTCTATGCTAAAGAACTTCACCATGGCTATAATCTACTTATCGACTAACATATTGTAAGTAGAGTGTAGCCACAGCTGCAGATTGTAATGCAGGGAAAATTCCTTTCTCTTTCAAAATATTATTTCTTGCAACTGATAAGGAGGACTGTAGGGTGCTCCGACTCAGTTGCTTCACCTATATCCAGATCACATGTTGCAGATCAGATTAACAAATGTAACCTGTGAGTGATGCAGCAGTTTGTGAAATTTTGAAGGAAGTAGAAATTCTGCTTAATACATGTTGTTATTATTAGTCTGAAGTTCAGAGATTTAGGTAGATTTTTTTTTTTCAGTGATCATTTCACTGGTGATTTCTGTAAAAAAAAACAAAGGTTTTTTTGTTTGTTTGTTTTTTGCTTTTAATATTATGTAGAACATAGAAAAATCTCACTCTACATCCCAAGTTATTCCTAGAATGAAAATTTGTTAAGGATCAGTATTTTTGTCACATTTTTGTAAGGCTGGCACTGGGCATTTTAATAACTTGTAAATTTAGGGAACTTAGGCAATACAAATAACATAATGTTTCTTGGGTTTTTAAAAATAATATATATACCCTTAGTATTGGAATAGAGAATGCATTCAATAAAACATTTCAAGCTAGGTTGTTTTATTTGGGTTTTTTAATTTATTTGTAAGTGCCCAGGTATAGTTCTGATCATCAGTCTAAAATCAGCCAATCTTGCAGAAATGTCAGGTCTTGTATAAGTAACAGAATTATTTGCTGTCTTGAAAACTACAGTAAATGATTTCTTGTCTTGAAACAATGTCTTGTGTTTTCTATGCAAGTCATTGTCATAGACTGGCAATACTTTTCTACCATACTCAAGAATAACTGTTTGAAGAACAGAACAGATTGCATTAGGTATCACCATCTTTGATTGTTCTTTTATGTCTTCGTCCATTGTTTCATTAAAAATATTAACTTTTAGGGTTTTTCTAACCATCATTCTTCCCCATTAGTCTGACTCTGTCATACTTTATAGGACTAATGTTGTTCCTTTTCTGCTTCAGGTAATTGGACACTGCACAGCTGTTTACCTGTGTTATCCAGCAATAAAGTAATGCTATTACTTTATATACCATCAATATTGAGCATGTAGTAGCAACAATGTTAGTGCAGTGGGACGATAGCAGGTAAAAGGCAGTATAGAAAAGTGAAAAAATATTCTTCTTGTCTTTGTCTCTTTCTTGAGACAAAAACAAATGTAGTGGAGAGTTGGGAGTTTCTTAAACAACAAAGTGGCAAAATCAAGATTTTGAAGCCCACCAGAATGAAGGGAAGAGTTTCATGCTTCAGAAAAGCAAGTTGTCTTGCAGACAAGACCTGCATGACAACAGGAAAGCCAGACTATGTGGCTGAGATTTGGAAAAAGAGCAATTTGAAAAAGAAAGAGAAACCGGAGTTCCATCAGATACAAAAAATATTACAATATCAGCATGATAATGAGAATTCTCTGTTTTAAACTGCTCTTTGTTGGAATAAATAAGGTTGTTCTGATTTTCCTGCAGGCTGTCCCTACGGCAATCATCCTCACAGATGCACAACAAACATCTATTGGGAACACTTTTTTATTGCCATCCAGGTTACTACAATAAAGCAGCATTGTTCATTACTCAGAAGGTAAGTACATGTGCTGCTGTCCAAAGTTAAGAAAATCTGGATATTAGCACACAGTGCTGTACAAAATCTATTTTCTTCATACAAGTAAAGTATTAATGCATCCTTTGTAAATGTCTGCTCTTGTGAATGGACACACTGTAAAGACAGTCACAGAGTCACAGAATTGGTCAACCTCCCTGCTTGTGGTTTGGAGGGACCACAGTGGGTCATCTGGTCCAACCACCCTGCTTAGCCAGGGTCATCTTAGAGCACATTGCGCTGAAATACATCCAGATGGTTCTTGAATATCTCCAGTAAGGGAGACTCTACAACCTCTCTGGGCAATCTGCTCCAGTGCTCTGTCATCTACACAGCAACGAAGTTCTTCCTCATGTTCAGGTGGAACTTCCCGTGCATCAGTTTCTTCCCATTGCCTCTTGTTCTATTGGTCAGCAACACTGAGAAGAGCCTGGATTCATCCTTGTGAGACTTTCCCTTTAGTTATTTATATGCATGATGAGGTTCCCTCTCAGTCACCTCTCCTTCAGGCTGAAAAGTATTGTATATTCATATGACAGTAGTTAAAAAGAGGAGGGGTGCCTGAGACACATCAGAATTTAGTCTCTCTCAATGAAGGAACTTGTAATTTGTGCTGTGATATGCATTATATGTGGAGTCAAAAGAGCTACATGTAGCTTCTTACAAAATCCGACATTACTCTGGAGATTAAGGATTAGAGGAATCTACATGTGGTTTATAATTTCATAAAAAATTTGTATAAAACATGAAATCATAATTCTTGAGAAGAACTGTAAACACACAAAATTTCAGACTTGAGAAGAGTTGGAGAATCTGTATTTAACTGCTTGTGGCAATGAAAACCATTGCGGAAAAAGAAGGAGCATGAACCATCAAAATTTTAGAAATAGATTATGATAGGTGAGGAACTGTCTTCACTCATTTTTGGACTACAGCTCTGTGTATCTAATTGTCAAGATGGTGAAGACATTTCAAATAGATGTGTCCTGAGAGTGCAGGCAGAACTGTGACCTAGAGTAAGCTCCAGGATATATTTCAGAGAAAGCGAGTATACTGTAGAGAGTCATATTACCTTACTTTTTCTCCCTGTTAATCTGGCCTAATAACAACTTTTTAAAGTTCTTTGCAAAAACCTGCCTTGTTACACTCATTTGTAGTCCTGGAAGAAGGAAAAAAATGAAGAACTGAGGCAGTGATTTTCAGAATAGGAGGCATCAATCACAAAACGTGGTCTGCCCACCCTCTTCTCTCCTTGGCATTGAGTATTATTTCACAGTAATTTGAGACTACCATAATAATAGCTCAAAGATAGGCAGTGTTCACTAACGGAAAATATTGTTATTTTAATATTATATGGCGTGGACATTACATGGACAGTCTTATGAATACATAATCAGTGGATTCTGGGCTTGGGGAGTGAACAAGTGGCTCGGTGGGACCTAGTTGCTGTCTAGGATTAAACAATGACAGTGGGTTAGTTAGAATAAACATATTTCCTTGCTTGGAATAAAATAATTTACTATTAGTTTCATTAAAGTGTAATTTCATGACAGTCACTGCTTGAATACCACGTGGATATTTTTGAGTAAAGATTATGAGTTTAGACAGTCAAAGGAATACATGGATAACAAAGTAAATGTTCTCCTCAGAATCTCCTCAGTTACTGGAATGTCTTTATGCAGCACACTTGGCTTGGATAAGCCTGGGCAGAGTTGGAATGTGGTGTAGCTGAGTTTCAGTAGCTGTGGTGTAGCTGAGTTTCAGAAGATAACTAGGTATCCAAGATGCATCTAACATATAAAGTTTGTGTCCAATATACTTTGGAAGACTGGCTGCAACATTACCACACTAGAAATTGAGTACAACTATTTCTATTAAAGACTATTTGAAATGAATAATAATACAGTTCCTCTGTTTTGCAAGAGGCTATTTCATAGTTTTTCACTTAATGCACAGCACATAGTGGTGAAAAATGACAGCTGAAAGCAATAACTACAGTTCTTTATATGTTTGCTTCTTTTTTCTTTCAGCTCACATCCTGAAAGAGGGAAAAAATGCATATTTTTTTCCTCCAAGATTAGATTTCAAGCAGAAAATTCATGACTTGCTAAAAAAGCTTTGGTTAGATCACCATTTCTGTGGATTCATGTCAACATTTGATCTATCAAATTTATTTGCTCAAAGGATGACGAAAGTAATCTCTGAACTTGCAAAACCGTGTTATTAGGAAGTGATTATATTAATTAGACCATCAGATGTCATGTTTTTCTGCTTCACTTATAATGGATAAATTAGACTAGCCTTAAAGATAATAGAAGACCACACAATATGCAAGAAGACTGCTGCTTTCTTTCTTTGCTAACATTGAAATGTATGTATCATGTAAAGCACAGGGTTTTAGAAAGAGAAAGGACCTGCATGTTATTCAAAGGGCCACATGCTGTCCAGAAGAACAGGATTTATTCCTAATTTTTCTGTAGGTAATGGTCCTGTTTGGGTCAGATTTATGATATGAGTAATATGCAGCTATACTGGCTGAACTGAATGCCTAAAATTGTAATCAAATATATAACCAATGAGAATAAGACATACTGAAAATAGAGAAAGAACAAAATATCAAGGCCTACATGTTCATTCTGGCAAAAACTTATGAGGGATACCTGTTCTGCAAACAGTAGCCTAAAATATCTATGCTTTTTTCCCTGTTTGTGAACTGTTTATGAGTTTTGCTTGTCTGTACTTTGGAGGTGGAAAATTAAAAAAATCCAAAGAAATTTCTTAACAAATGTATGCATTCCGGGTATGGTAAGAGAAAAAAAAACCCACTCAAAGCCTGAAAACCCCCAAATTAAACCACTCCCCTTGCATTCAGTGCAATATGCAGTACATATAATGAAAGGTGATAATACTGCCAAGGAGCAGAACGCCACATAATTATTTTCTCCGTGTGGTGGTTATTCTGAGTAAAAGCAATATGTGATGATCTTACTACTGTGTTGTGAGGGTTTTTTAAAAGTTCTAATAAAAAGCCATTTAGGTAGGAGGCTTACTTTACCTCTGTAATTATACATCTCATGGAAGAGTTTAATATTCCTATTCTAAATTTTGAAAACATAACCCTTGCAAACTTGCTGATTGGTAGCAATCAACTGACATCCTAAGAGCGGTTTAGTCATTAATGTCTAAGGAATGTTCAAGATTATTGACAATAATCTTCAGCTGGTAATAAAGCCTTAATAAGACTATGTACATTTAAGAAGTGGATGCACTTGATTGGATTTCTTTTTCACATACAACATAAATTTTTGCTGAAACTGTAGGCCAAAGTAAGTAAACTGTAAGCCTAAAAATTTATACCGAAAAGTTTATTAGATCAAGACAGCTAAAACACAGCCATTGCCCTGAGCATACATCAGATGAATTAAACAACACATGCCACATAGACTAAGTTGGCCTAAATACCTTTACAGCCTCTGTCTCTAGCTAGTTCTGGATAGCCTGGGAAAGCAAGGTGTAGGGTGGAAGGTGCTGATGCATACTGAAGGGGGGTAGGGATGGCTTACACATACACTTCAAGCAAAGGTAAATGTTGCACCTATTGAGAGGCAGAGAAATGTCCTAATCAGCAGTTAGAGTAAGTGCTATCTAGCTTCCAGTACTTCAAGAAGAGGTGTTCATCCATACTTTTGTTGACCAAGGTTGATATCTTTTTCCACTCTATTTTCTAAACAATATATATGGTCCTTTACTGGGCGGGCTCTGGTACTTGTATCAGTTGATGCTCACCATCCTGGTGATTTGATGAAGAGAAGCTTGGTACTGCTCTTTCAGCAAATGCTCTGACCCTTTTGGAGAAATGCTTGTGAAAAGGAAACCTTTGAGTAACAGAGAAAACAGAAAGTCTGAGCCATTTTTTTTCATATGTAATTCTTCATTTGTCTCCCATAATTTATTTAAATTTCACGTTTTTCCCAGTTTGACATAATCCATGGTATTCTTTCCATCATTCACCACTTCAGTGAAATGTAATTTTTTTTAGTGAAGTGTTACCTTTGGCCTTAATTCTGTTCATATTTTCAATCATATATATTCATTCAATTTCCATGTTTTCATTCACAAGCTCAGTTCTATGAGGCAGTTAGCGACATGTGCATGTTCCTCCATTCACCTCTTACAGAAGTCTCTATTTAGCTAGATTTACTTTCTTTCTTCATATACTGAATAGGAATGGATTTCTGAATTCTTGCTGTTTCATGCTCACCATTTCAACTTTTGCAGCAGTACATACAATTCTTTTCTGTTTGTAGCTATTCAAACTTCTGTTTCAGATACAGCTGTTATCAATGGGGTTATTTTTGGTATTAAAACATGCTATTTTATTTGGAAATTAAGAATGAAGATTTTTGCTTTGCGCACCTGCTTCTCCAAATACAGTCCATTTCTTCGATTTATTGCTTTATTTTATTTTAAAACTTGTTCAGTATTTTTCAGTAGAAAAGTAGATCATAGGACTCAAAGTAAGAAAAAAGTTGAATGAGATCTCAGCAGGTCATCTTTACCAATCCCCTGCTCAAACCAGGGCTAGCTTCACAGTTAGATCAATCATGCAAGGTGTCATCCACTTGAGCTTTGAAAATCCTCCTGGGCAGAGGTTTCAGGCTTTCTCTAAGCAACCCCTTCCTGTGCTTAACCTATGTCACTGTGAAGAATTATATTCTATCGGAATTCTACTGATGTCTTTTTTTTTTTTTTTTTTTTTTTTTTTTGTTAAAACTAGTTGCTATTCATAGTGGAGATTAGTGAATCATCATTATTTATGATCATTATCTTCTGCGCTTCCAGGAACTCCTTGCGTCTCAGAATCTGTACAGACGTAGGAAGTCTTTTGAGTGAATGCATCACTTGCTGCGACACACTGACCTACCAAAAGGTTCAAGGGTTTGCTGGATCAGTAACTGGAATTTGTATTAATTTAATCAGTTTTTCTTTAGAAAGTCCTTAGCAGTTTTATGTGAGTTTAACATTTGCCAAATTTCTAATGTGGCATACACAAAGCCTGTGCATTTATTAGATTAGTTTTCTTGCATATTAATGCACAGATATTAATGTCAGTGGGAAGAAGAAGATATGATACGAATGAATGAATTCACAATGATAGAGGGCTATCATTTGGACATGAATCAAGTCTGATCAAAGAGACTCTAATTTTCCCTAGTCTTAAGGGTATCAAAAAGGAAAAGTGCTGCATATCACCACCCACTCTCATGCTAAACAGTCTCCCAACAGAGTTGTAAAAGGAGAAAACATCAATGTAGAGCAGTATGAATGAGTTATTGAGGCAGAGTCCTCACTAGGGAAGATTTAAGTAAGGCTTCCTCTTGTTTTTTTTATTATTCCTCTTTATATTTCTTACTACCAGCAAACCTGCTACTCAAAGCCAAATTTGCCTTTAAGTTTCTATTGGAACAGATAGGTACTAAATTCAATTGTAGTTATTCATAAGAACATTATTTTTTTAATATTTGATATTTGATTTTTATATACATATCTACTTTTTATTTGCTTGGTTTTCTAAGTAGCTTATTAGATAATCTAGATTTATCATTTTGCAGGTAACTCAAATAAACGCAATTTACATGGTCTTGTGATTACTGCTGCAGTTGCTGTGACCAAAATGGCAACTTTCTGCAAAAGTACAAAGTAGCTGGTGCTATTTTTTGCCATCTTCATGATGAACAAATGAAGTCTACCCTCGAAGAGGTCATCTCTCTTGTTGGGAAGCTATTGCACTTTTTGTTCTTTGAAGAAAAAGGTTGTGTCTGAGCAAATGCTAACTCAGGCTACTTGGTAAAGCCAACACCAACGGGGCTCTGAGCCACAGAATTTTCTCTACTGTTTTTATACTCTCTAATGACGATGAGTTTCCAGCTAACGGAGCTTTAATTGCTAGCACTATTTTGGACTCATTTCTCCATTTATAATAGCTATCTCTGCCCCATTTACTGCTGGGTTCTTCTCTGTGAAAATTCGCCTTCAGAAATCCAGACTTTTTTGGGGGTCAAAACTGAGCTTTGCGGCTGTAGCACTGAAGCATACTAACCCCAGAAACGAAACTGAATACATAATTTCTTTCCAATATCTGCAATATTGAAAATACTATTAAAGGTGAGTTCAGAACGCTTAAAGTAATTTTATAGGTAATATGTCAGTTCTACTAGTCCATGAGATTTATTAGTATATAAAGTTACTGTAGTAAGTGCCATTCATTTGTATTGAAGAAATGATATTTTATTACATGAGATTATTTTCTTAGAAGAGGAAAAACGAAGTTTGAGATAAATGTAAATATGTGCTTATGAAATACAGTTATTGAGTGGTGATTAATTAGCTTGTTTTTTAGATTTATGAAAGAAATAAAGAAAAATATTGGTATATATAATTAAACAGTATAAAGAGTTTTAACTCAAATTATTTGTGTATGAATTTAAAGTAGATAAGAAAAACAACTAATTTATGAATGGATGCTTTTAAGAAGAATTAAAGAGGTTCAAATTTTGTCCACACTGAGTGACCTTGTAAATAAACCTAAACACCATTTTAACTCTTAGTAGAAGTTCAAACAAGATTTTAATGTGGGTTAAAGATTCAGTGATATTATTTTTTCATGTAGCTGAAGTGTTTGAGTGTTTGGTTTCCTGTACTTGGCTAAATTTACTGGAGCTATGGGATTGAAAAATTATGAAAAAATCCAGCCTTAGAATGGAAGAATTTTACATCACAATTTTCTTTTACTATGACCATACACTGTTAGGTACAGTATAAGGTTTTACAGATGTGTCTATATGATGCCATACTAGTAAATCTCAAAGAAAAGGAGTTGAGCTTTTTGATGGGTGATCATGAATTGCCTGTAAATATGATGATACTTGTGTTAGCCTGAGCCAAGATTCATAGTTCTTCACCTCAAATTCAGTCACAGAATATTTATTCACATTTCACCCTTATATGCCTTTAGAAATGGACACCAAAAATTGCTGTGAAAGCATCAGAATGAAACTGAGTTCATTATTTTATAGAACTGCTGTAAAAAAGGCAGTAAGAGCTCCCTGTAGCATGGACCTGATAAGCCAGTAGAAGTTTCTGGAGATTTATGTATGCCAACTGACTTAATAACTGTACTCTCATCATCAGTTGTCAAAGGGTGACAGCTCCCAGTAGACATCTTGGCTGTAATGAGCTCTTGGCTAAAGTCTGATTTTTGAGTTGGGAGTATAACTGTGCAGCTTGCTGCTCTGATGCTTGGAAAGCTTTCCATTTCTTCTCTACACACATTTTTCCCTCCACAACCATTTGCTCACAAGCCAGCAAAGTCTTCTCTCTCAGTTCTTCTTTTCTGTTTTATTTTTGATCCGCACCTCTTTCAGCATTTGTGCTGTCAGTCTGAGCAAGTTGTGCTGCTTTCGGTCCTTCCTCTGCAGTGGCAAGGAGAAGCACAGAGTGGTGACATCAGAGTTGGTGCCAGGCAAGGGCCTTTGGCACAGTACATCACTGGCAGGAGGCTTCTAGTACTAAATGCTAGTAGGTACGTCTTCATGCTGCTGTGACTATTTTGCCTCTGGTTTGAGGTTTCATAATTTGGACTTCTCCACACTGAAAGAAACTAAAGATTTACAATTCGTCTTATCCACTCCTACCCAAACTTTTTCTGAATGACACTGCCTTATCATAATTTATTTTGCCTGGAAAAAATAGGTATTCTGTAGTATCTTACACTGGGCAGAGAACAGTTCTGCATGGACGGTTTGTTCACACTTTGTTACCTACCTAAGCTCTGCCTTCAGTGAGGTCAAACATTCTCAGAAGAACACAAAATTGACATTGAAAAATTATTAGCTTTTCAGTTGTACTACAAAGTTTTTAAACCATGGGTAAATCAGTTATCTTTTCATGAATTTAGATTACTGATTTATGAAGGTGACAAGAGCTGGAGTTAAGTAATAAAATTCTGTTAAATTCTTCATAATATATGGGAAGGAAATGATATACCTTCATGCATCTCATCCTTTGAAAGGAAACACTTTTTACTTTCTGTAGTCTCTCCTTTCAGTCAGACAGAAGATAAATGTGTTACCTCATTTTCCAAGACTTAATCATTCATTACATTTGTTGGACTTACATGGCAATATTAAACACAGCAACTCATAACTTATGAGGGTTACTGTGGTTTCCCAGATAAAACAGGTTAATTAATTCCCTGAGGCGACTAATGAGGCTGTGCTTTTGGTATAATCATGTTAATTTTCTGATTGCAAAGGTA
The DNA here is from genome assembly GCA_013398015.1 of Oreocharis arfaki. Classification (NCBI taxonomy): domain Eukaryota; kingdom Metazoa; phylum Chordata; class Aves; order Passeriformes; family Paramythiidae; genus Oreocharis; species Oreocharis arfaki. The sequence continues at coordinate 98,063 of VZRR01002748.1, forward strand.
CAAACTAGGGGACAAATAAAATAATAGATCCTCTTAAAAAGCTGTTTGATTCTGTAAAGTGCTATGTTTGTTAATTACATGGTTAATTTCATGCTAGCATTCTCTGTTCAGAAAGTAACAAAATTAGTTTATCTGGGTGAATTCATATCAGTACTGACTCCCGTTCAAAAGATTCTGCTGACACTGCTTAATGAGAAAGGAATACTCTATTTTCATGGAAAGTTTGAATCAATCCAATTTGTTTCCATGTACTATTAAATTATCTCATTTTTTCTGATGGACTGATAAAAGCCATTACAGAAACTCATTAGTTCACATTGACAGACCTAAGAAAATATATCCTGATTGGTTTTACCTTCCAGTGTTGTCTTACAAAGTTAGCAGAGATTTAGCAGTCTTATATCAAAGTTCTCTAACATTGAAATCTTTATGAATCTATGACAACCAACCAAGTTAAATTTTTCTTCAGAAGAACTAAACCCTGTAGAATACCCTTCCAAAGATTGGGATATGTCTAGTAAGTTTTTTTTCAGACTGACTAGATATTTAGGTACCTTCAGTACTTTGATGAAGAACTTAATTTAAAGCAGCCTACATTATTTTAAGGGCTACATGGCTTGAGAAGTACACCACTACATTTTCAATTCTTCTAATTTTGAGTAAGATCATAGCTTTCATTTATTCACGGAACACAGAATAAAGAGATAAAACATCTACCTTAAAATCAATGCTGTAGCACAACTAATTTTCTGAAGAGTCAGCTTGTACAAAATAGCATGTAATAAATATTAAAATGAAATAAATTCTAACCAAAACTCATATTCTGTCCTGTAGGTAACATATGTCCACAAATTATTTTGCTTCTAAGATACTCCTCAAAAGCAGGAGGATATTTTAGCATTTTAAATTAAGATATAATTGCTGTCTAGGTTGTGTTTTTTTACTCCTGTAGCCTCAGTCTCTTGCTTCTGGCAGCAGTTTTGGAACTACAAGCACCAGTTTTAACACTATTGCAGTTGCTGCTTCAATTGACATGAAAACAAGTGGAAATATCATAGGTTAAGGAGTACTCTAGTCTTTAGAGAGGAAGTGGTATTTTAATCTGGACAATTGTAATCCTGCATGAAGTTAACATAAATTTAAAATAGAAAAACAATCTCAAAACCCCAACCAAAATAACATATCAAGTTTTAAAATACAGTTTTTCTTCCCTATTGGTTAAAGAACAACAAAACCCCTTGCTTTTCAGGTCCCCTTACTCTGACATATTTCCTTGCAAAGTACATCACTTAATATTACAAGGTTTTCTAATAGCTGGTATTTATAAGCATTCTGCTGATATCATAAACAGTCTCTTATGCTCATTCTAGATGCTCTTTGGTTGCAGAATTAAACACATTTCACAGCTTTACTGTGTTCTTCGTATTTTCTTGGAACACAATCATCCAAGATAAGACTTTGCTTCTTTTTATTTTGTTTAGTAAAGGCCAGTTTGTTTTTAGTAGGATTTTTTGGTTTGAAAATAAAGTTGTTGCACCAACTGAATTATAAACAGAAATTCAGTGAAATCTCAGAGTAAATAGTGTGAAATCCTGATAAAATAGTACCCTACTGTTTTAGGGAGGTAGAAAATTAAATGGCTCCTAAGTGAATCTCAAGAGACAGAACCATGCAAGAAGTATTTGTCCATACTTACAAAAGCCCCAGTTAATATACTCAGGAGAAAGTTGAAGGGAAAACAAGGCACTTCCTTCTAAGACAGTTGCTTGTACTTCTACAAGGAAGGACTCTGAAAGAGCTGACTGGGTTCCCACTCAGGGTGGAGACAGAGCTTTACCTCTCTGGGTGCAGCGCTTTGCACCCTCTGGACGTGACATCTTAAAAGCTCAATCAGCTTTGGCTCATCAGGGTGAATACCAAGCTGCTCTATGAAGCTGAAGCCCTTCAAATCACATTATTTCCTTTTTCTGTGTTTTTTTGTGATCCATGGCTGTCTCTTTCCATTCAGTACAAAATTCACATTTTTTAAGCTTTATTTACTTTGTGTCTACAAAGAAGAATATTTAATTTTGTTAACATGAGGATGATAGTCTTACAAGTGCTCATATGCTTAATTTTTGATTCTTACCCATATATACTTTGTATGTAATGTAATATCATGTATCCTTCCAATTTAACCTACTTTAACCTACTGCTCTACTTATCTTTTAAATTTCGTACTGTTCTTTCAAGTGAAAGATAAGAATCTGAACTTCTGGTATCAATTATATGAATGTATTGCAATGTACTTTTAGTTTGTTATTCTACTGTAGTATTGTCCACTGCATCAAGATTTCCCATAGCAATCAATTTTCATTTCCATATTTATTCCTTTATAATATTTTGATTTGTGACAGACATTTCTTTTCATGAATAGGTACCTTCTGTTTGAATATTTCATATTTTATCTATATTACATAAGTTAAATTGAGCCCTGTGTAAATGTCTGAATTTCAAATATAGTGCAAGTTTATTGTTGTTTGCTTCAACATTGTTACAGCTTAATACTGTTTAAGCCAGTTAAATCTTCTGTTTATTTGAAATGACGGGCCATTCTCATATTGATGAACTTAATAGGATCTGTATGGTATAAGAAGAGTCATGAAAGTTCTTGCTTATAGAAAATGTTCAGCATGTGATCGATTAGCTGTTTTTCTTAATGGTTCATGTGTTTACCTGGTTATTCTCACAGCAAAATCATAGATTCTCTAGGAAATCCTGAAGCAAATATCTTTATGTCTGACAACAGCAAATTCCTTTGGATTGTGTTTGGAGATCTGAGACTGTGGTTTCACAATACTATTTCATGCCATTTCTGCATTACTTGCCTGTTAGTTTCCTAATCAATAAGTTTCATGTCAAAGTATAGAAGAAAAGAGACTAGGAGGGATCTCAGTTTTCACCTGCGTACTTTTTAACATGCCATTTTGTAACAAGTTTTCATTCTGATGTTAACCTCTTGCAATATGGCTTTTATAGTAGTATTTCACGATGGGGAGGAAAGCTTTGGCATCACCACTTGGATTTTAATGTCATATAAATAAATTCTGGAATAAAAAGAGAAGTCACATTGAAAATGTCAACACTCTAGGCTATATCTTTAAGTTTGATGTTTCCAGCAAAGCTTCTTCAATTTCTTAGCAAAGAGAAAAGCTGCATATTTACTCCAGAAAGAAAGTTAGAGCAACAACGATTTCCACCCTCAAGAAGCAGTGTAATATTTTGTAAGAATTTAATTAGGCTCTTGGCAATTCTTGTTAAAGTGCAGCCGAATAGTTTCGGGTTTTTTGAGATATCACAATGGGTTTGAACTTTACAGCTGACTTTTTTATATGAAAAATAATATTCCTTTTCCTTCATGGATCACTTTATTCAACCTACTATTTTAGTGCTGTGAAATAAACAGTTCTTTATTGTTTGTATGGATCTTAAATCACTTGCTTGTTTCGCTATAGCAATAAACACTATCTGTTCCTGAGAAAAAAGGGAAATCGGTAAATCCTAGAAAATGATGAAATCTTGAATCAAAACCCAGACTTACATTATGAGACAATTAAAGGGTCAATAATGTCTGAGTGTGGAATTACCCAGAGTGGTGACTACAGTAACTCCAAGAAACAGGCAAAATAGAAATACCAGATTTGTGTCCTTGTTTCATGAGCATAGGAATTTATGCTTTCCTAAGTTTGTTTCGAAAATTGATTGTGTAAGTGTAAAGCTAACAGTCTTGATGTTAAAATTTATCAACTAGAATTATATGATTGTGTCAAAACAAAGCTTCCTAAGTACAATTTGAGCTTACGGGCTTTCATTAGTCAAATGGAAGAATGTTGAGACCTGATGTTCTATAAATCAATGGCAAATCTTTGGTAAAATGTCATAGATTTAATTAAAAATTGCACATTTTTAGTACCATTTCAGATATTCTGATATTCGCAAATGTGTGGAATGTCATGGCTTCTGTTCTTTTTTAATCTTTTGGGAAAAACAGTGATGTTAGTCAATAAAGTGGAAAGATACTTTGTTCTCAGAGGGAAACATTTTTTGGCTCACCAAAGATAATTGCAAGTCGTGCTATCAGGATTTATTGACTTGAAGTCCACAAAAACTACAGGTTTGAATTATCTCTGCTGGGAATTGCTTTAAAGGGATATTATTGTTATTAAAAGTTGACAGACTTAGTCTGAGAACTGTATCCAAACAGAAAATTATAGAATTACGTTGTTCAGACCTGCTGAGGGCTATTCAACTGTGATTATTAGATCTGCCTGTTCCTTTTTCTAGGGTAAACTGCACACACTAAATTATACTGCAGGAAATTTGTAATGTTTTTCAAGATATCCAAATTACTGTTAAAATTATATATAATTTGCTGTATGTATTTTGGAGTTATCTTCCAGATTACTTGTTTCTACTGCCGAATGAAAGTGTCTTACTCATTTTTACTTCTGAAACCCCAAATTTTACATCTTTTATTCTTCAGTATAAAATTGAAGGCCTAAACCAATTGAATGTTTTTAGAAAAGGGAACCAAATACACTAACTAGTAGCTGTATTTTGTTCTCCTTGTTGAATTCAGATGAAAGTAATATATTTTTATGAGAAAGAGAAAAATACAAAAAATAAATCCATCAGAATCCATCAGCAGGTTCTATTGTGCTGCAACAATACTATATCAAATTGCTTTGCAGATAAATGATAAAATAAGTATATTTGAAAAATGCTTCAAAAATGGTTAACCTAGAGAATGGAAAATATATGCACTCCAGTTATTACTAATGAAAAATATGTCTCATTGAAAAGATAAAAATATATCTAAACTCAGGGTTCATTAAAAAAAAAAAGGAAGAGTATTGAGGATTTAGACTCCTTTTTTTCACTAATTAAGACGGATAAAGTTAAAACTACAACAGGGCTTCAAAAGTATCAGTACTAATAGACATTTCTCAGTTGATTGTAGTCAGCTAGAACTAGAGCAAAGATGAAATGATTCCCAGAAAGGAAAAAAATTGTTGCTAAGAAATGATGAAAACCCCTGCAATACCCCACAAGATTAAAAATAACAGAAGGGGCCTTACTAAAAGACATATTATACTGTGAAATTAGTCCTAGTTTTTCATATAGATCATCCAATCATAATAGCAAATTAAATATTGTTTTCTGAGATTATTTGATGAGTAATTGATGGAATGTGTTTAACAGAGAAATGTTTTCTTCTGCAGCTCAGAAAATGAATTTTTGGATGAAAATGGTGTATCTGGGGCCTCCAATACCACAGAAGAACCAATGAAACAGAAGAATATATTGCCTCAATGTCCAGATGGAGATCAGTCACAAGTACTGTCTCTCAGACATCTGCATTGGGACCAGTCCTGTTTAATACCTTCATCAGTGACATAGGCAATGATGTGAACCCTCAGCAAGTCTGGAGGTGACGTCAAGCTGAGTGGTACAGTTGACACACCTGACGGGCTGGATGCCAGCAAGAGAGACCTTGGCAAGTTCGAGAAATAGGCCTGTGGGGAATTCATGGGCTTCAACAACCCCAACTCTCACAACCTGTACTAACAGGAGAGGTGCTTCATGCCTCTGATCCTCTTCATGGTCCTCCTCTGGACTCATTCCAACAGGTCATGTCCTTCTCATGTTGGGGGTCCCAGAGCTGGGTGCATTACTCCAGGTGGGGTCTCACCAGAGCAGAGCAGAGCAGAGGGGCAGAATCCTCTCCCTCCCCTGCTGCCCACACTGCTTTGGATGCAGCCCAGGACAGACTTGGCTTTCTGAACTGTGAGTGCACATGGCTGGGTCATATCCAGCCTCTCATCCTCCAGCACTCCCAAGTCCTTCTGGGTAAGGCTGATCTGATCTGTTCATCCCCAGCCTGTGTTGGTAGTGGGAGTTGCCCCAGCCCAAGTGCACCACCTTGCACTTGGTCTGGTTAAACCTCAAAAGATTCCCATGGACCCACTCATCAAGCTTGTTGAGATGTGGTCAGTAATGAGCAGGGAAAGGAGAACAAAACATGCGCTGTTAAGAGAAATGATGCATGTCTGGGAAATATTTAAAATTAAAAATACCATACAGTATTTTTAAAATAAGTGTTGCATATGCTGGGGCTTTACCTGGGGCATAGAAGAATCATTATTAAATATGATACGATATGATATGACATATATAATATAATAATATATAATATAGTATAGTATAATAGAATATGATATGATATGATACGATATGAAAACTAAACCCCATTATCTTTTGGCTTAAAAAATCAAGGTCACAGGTAATGCTCATGCTTCCCTTTGCTCCTCTGTTACATGTGTCATGGTTTCAGGACAGAACTCAAAGAGAAAATACAGGACCAATCTCTGGCTGTGTGTTTGCTCTAAGTGGTCTATTTATGACTCATTAACATTTTATGTTGAAATCACTTAAGAAAGAACCACAAGCACTGCAAATAAGAAAAAACCACCATCTGGCATATTTGCCATCATAAAACTGGTTATTGAACACTATCTTGAACATTGAACAACTGACCCATGTACATCCCCCTGGATTTACCCTTGCCGGTACCCTTCAAGCAACGCGGCATGCTGTAACTCCTGAATTCCTGAAGCATATGTTTCAAAAAGCACATAACCCAGAAAGAGTAGCAATTTTTATCTTTGTTTAGAAGGAGATGCTTATAATATTTATTTGTTGTACTTCACATAAGGCTTATTATAAACATCTAATGTCTGTAAAAGCAAGACGAAAGGGACAGACAAGCATTTTTCTTTTTTCTATGACAACCTGGTATTTAACTTTATGTACCAAATCTGTATTGGATAGAAATCAGCAGAGTCCTATTACAACCTGTTGAACTATATGTCTTTCAATAATTAAAGCTTTGAGACCATAACTATGAATTAAATATTTTTGTGTCTTTCTCTCTTTAATTTCAGTTTATTTTCTATTAATATTTTCTTCCAGGTACAAAGTGTGCCACTCCACAATCAATTTTCTTTTAAAACTTCAGCTTCATTTTAATCTTTTATACCTTGCTAGAAACTTATTTATTATATTATAAATGAAATAGCATCTTCAGGATTTCTCTTCCTCTAACTTTTAAATATAGCAATAAAGCAAGTTTCTTATTGTGTGGCTAAACATTTGCATGTTTACTACTTAAAATTCTATTACACTCCCAAAATGTGATGTGCACATATTCTCCTCCTAGCAGTAATCTACTTTTCTGTAACTATAGTCCTTGTTGCAGTCATTAATCTATTGTACTTTTTTTTTTTTTGCTTTGCCAATACCAGAACGAGGAAAATGTGCAAGTCAAAATCACTAAGCAATATCTTAATTCGCCATAGCTGTCTTTATGTTTTCCAGCAATTTGATGAGCAGTCAACTCATCAAACAGTAAAACTCTCGGCACTTCTACATGCATGTGAGAGTTGTCTGGTTTAAAATTTTAATGCAGCGCCTTAAAATCAATTCTCTACTGTGCCCAGATTTTAAGGTTTTTAGAAGAGTGGATAAGGACTCAATAGATATAATATGATGGTGAGTGTTTAGTAAACACCATTAACAGCAAGATGCTGGTGAGCCAAAATGCTTTTATCTTGTGTATTCCAAATCTCTAGTTACACCTACATTAAGGAGGGTCTTGTAAGGACTGGATGTTTTCCTCTGGATTTTTTTTCTGTGTGTATTGTCATGCATAACTGATAGTCAGCTGTGGCATTTATTAAAAGAAATTCTTATTCTCTTAAGAAGAAACATTTCCATTCCTGGGGTTTTGTGCATTTACCTGTAGGCTTGGTTATTTTTCTTTTCCTCACATAGAACCTTTAAAAAGTAGATTGACTTATAAAATTAAAATATGGATATGTACAGAAGTGGGAAAAAAACCCCAAACAAAACCCACCACCTCTAGGATGTCTAATTTACTTATCCTTTTTCTGGTGTCTATTTTCATTTCCATGTCTGATGCAGAAGGAAAATACACATGCGGTGTAACTAAACATTTTCTCTTAATCTAGAGATGGTTCTTGCAACTTTTTAATTCATCACATAAAAATAACTGCAGGAAAAAATGTCCTTTGACTTGGCTGAATTCAGAAGACAACTGAAGACAAGTTCCTCTGAAGTGAAAAAGACAGAGTTTATATCATTTCGGTTTCAATGCTGAATATATCTCTGCCTATCTGCTTTATTTACCTTTGTGCTACTCTAAAGTAATCTGTATGAAAGATTAGTTGATGTGGGGAATGAGAGCGACAGAAGACCCACGCAAAGTCATTGGTCCCATAGTAACAAATGCCCTAGTGACTGATGGACATTAAATCTAGCAGGCAGAAGGAAACTTACACAGTAGCATGCCAGTGGAGTAGCCGGTGATCTTGTTGTCCCTGGGTCCTGTGTACATTTGGAGTCGGAACAGCAGTGTACTGCTGTCATACTGTGCTCCTACTAGAAGAAAGCAGTAAGGGTTTGTCATGTGTCTTGAAGTGTTCTGCTATTCAGAATTGAATTTTCAGTCCTGAACACTTTGATTTCACGTACCTACTGCGACAAATAAAAATGTTTGGTTTTTTTGTTTGGTTTGGGCTCTTTTGGGTTTGTTTTTTTTTTGCTTTTGTTTTTGGTGGGGTTTTTTTTGTTGTTGTTGTTGTTTTGGGGTTTTTTTTGAGGTAGGAGATACTGATGTGATTTAAAAAAAAAAAAAAGTACTCCACAAATAACTATTACACGATATCTGAAAAAATCTTGCAAAATACTATGACCAAGTTGTCCATCTTCTCGTCTCTACAGACAGCACTGGGACACTAAAACATAAGAGAATTATAAGGCATAGTAACTGTATCTATGCTTTTACCTCTGCTTTTCATTAAGATTTGAACTCTGTGTTTATGTATGAGCACTAATCTGTTGATCTATGCTTTAATTACTATCCCTTGCAACAGTGAAGTAGATCTGAGCATGCTAGAAATATTGCAATTTTAAACCCAGAGAAAATGCACTGCAACAATGTTCCTCTACTCAGATGCTTCTTGTGAATGCAATCAGGGAATAATCCCAAGATTTCGCACCATGCTTCATGTCCTTTTCATCAGACATTTTCACGCATTTGAAAAAATTAAATAATTAAATAAATACCAGTGATGCAACAGAGGTATTCATTTACATTCACAAGCTTCGACTAGTCCTGATTTTTTGCTGGTAGATGTTTTTAACAAGCAGAGCAAAATTGCGAACATTCCCCCTTCTTATGGTATTGTTTCCTTTTAAATTTTCTTTTTGCTACAGTATTGCCCTAGTACATAAATGTTATATGTTATCTCCAGTAGATTGCAAGACTATGATCCTAAATGGAATTTAAATATGAATATTTGAAATGGAAAGTCAGGTCAAGAGTGTGTTTGCTTCAAAATATCCTACAGAGGGATAAAATGGAATTTATTTTCCCAGACGTATGTGAAATGTCTGTATTGCAATCACTGATGTTTGAACATTTATGTTTTGTACTTCCTTATATAAGGTGAATGTGAGTAAATGAGTTGTAAAATGGGAGTAAATGGGCATATGGAAAATCACTTTTCTTTAGCAACACAACCCTAAAGTAAAAGTCAGGCTCTTTAAAATTCTTCTTTTTCAAATTATCTTAATGATTCAAAAATTAAAAAAGAAATTAAACATTGTTTTAATGTAGCATTTTAATATTACTCTTAATTAAAAGAAATACTGTTACATTTACACTACCTCTACAAAGATGGATGAGCATTTTCAGAGTAACTTAAAATTAATCACAGAAATTCATTGATGAATCTTTTTCATGCAGCATGAGATTGTGCTTTCTGAAGCAGGGAGGTCCTTTATAATGCATTTTTTTCAACAACCCTTTGAAATTACAGAGTGCTCAGTCATTTTATTTTGGCAATTTTGCAGGTGATTTTATAAGGCTAAAATGTTGACCTTTAAGTGACTTCCAATTATTGATAGAGGGTCTTAAATTGTTCGCTAACAACGTTTCTTCTTCAGTTCATACAGCTGAAGCTAGAAAATTGCCTGGTTTGCCAATTAGAGGTGTTAATACAAGAGAAAGAGATGAACAGAGTGAAGACACTATAAATGTGATTATAGGTGGTGGATAACAGTGCCTGCAAATAAGGCTGTGAAATGCTTTCAAGTGTAGCCAAAATGGTTTCCAGCTTTAAGAGCAAGTGTAGAAAAAATTGTTCTCCTATTGTGAAAATGCTCTCTTCTTTTAGGTACTGTTGCAGTCCAAGGAGAAACTTGAAACCCTGCCAGGAGATGGCCTTTGCATCTTTTGCTAACCTTGTTAAAGCACCATCATCATTAATCAAATTTGCAATGATAAACAGATCACCATTCTGAACGTCTTCCTGGACCTTAACAGTTTAAATATTGGACTGCTGTGTCCATACTGATCCCATAGAAGATTTCTTAGTTCACTGTGCTAAAAACTCCACAGCCCAATGTTGTCTACTGCTCTATGAGATGACAGCAGGAAAGCATTTCCCTTAAGCCTCTGCTCTGAGAGGAAAACCAGCCAGTTCTGAACCTCAGATCAGTGTTCCATAACAACCAGAAGCCAGATATGTCAGGTGAGTTAGTTTCTCAACCTGTGACAGTCACTAAAGTGGCAGAAGGTACTTCCTGAAATGATTGGTACATTCTGGCACAAAAAAACCCAAAACAAAACAAAACCAAAGATCTATTGCTGTGCTCACAACTAGGGACTTTAAAAATGGAAAGAAAAATAATAGAAAGGGAAACTTAATTTTATTTGATTGTAAGTAAAAGCCTTTTGCTTACATTTTTAGCAATGTCACGGAAGATAGCCCCTGCCCCCACCTCAAACCTTGAAAGGCATTGCAAGAGTTAGAACTAAAAAAAAAAAAAAAAGTTAATAGGACAAAATAGATGGAAAGCAACATGCTGTAAGGCAATCCTCCCTGATGTTCTAGCAACTGGCTCAGCCTAATTCAGACTGCACCAGATCTAAACCTTAGAGCAGGGTGTGGTCAGGACAGGACCCAGGAAGGAGGGAGGGGGTTGAGAGATGCTGCAGTATCCAGCATGGGCGTGTCATGACGGAGAGGGTAGGCTGCTTAAAGAATCATCATCACAAGTATTGACAAAAAATCAGGTTTTAATATGAATTTGCAAAAGTATGACTTCGTGAGAGCTTGATGCCGAGGTTCACTCTATTAATTGCTGCTTAGATGAATCATACACAGGAATATCAGGTTAGAATCAATTTAGAATGACTTACACGGAGACCAAAGGTGCATAAGGTTAAGGGTGCAGACGATAGAGATACAAAAGGATGAGGGTTCAAAAGGGTTTAGTAGCATTTAATCATCGAGCAGTTTACTGTTTATAATGTGATTCATTGACATTTGCTATAACAGTGACTTAATGTCAGATTAACAATTACAAAACTCATACCATTATCAATTCACACGCAAGCACACAGGCACAGAGATGTTCAAAAAACTTGTTGATGTCATGCTTGGGTTGCACGGGTTGACACAAATGAGACTATTGATGTCTCCCACAGGAGGCAACCGCAAGTGGCAAAACCACAGTCCCAGAAGTGAGGAACTAAACCTTGCCTGTGAGGGAGAAGTGATTTACCATCATTCTGCATGTGCATGAGATTAGAATTTTTTGAGAATAATTATGAAAGCATGCTGCTTAGTAAATTTGTAGGTATTTATTGATCCTTTGCATGTCCCTAGGACCATGGTTTCTGTATTGCTAAGTTGGTGTTGATCCTCATCCACTGGCTGTAGGTTAATTATGTATCATTAAGAAATCAATAAAACACTTCACTGCTAATTTTGTTCAAGCTGCGTGAACCAAACACTTTTCCCATAATCAGAATTTCTTATGTGTCTTCAGCAGTGGTCCAAAAGTCAGGTAACATCTTAGTTTGCACAGCAGCAAGGGTGGATGCTCCTAGAAAACCACATGGTTTTGATGGAAGGTATTTTGATGCCAATTCATGGAATTACTTATTTTCAGGAAGCTTTTCCTAAAATATGGTAAATAACACACAAATAAGAATCTTCAAAGAATATTAAACCAAATTGCAAAGCTAAACTCAAAAATTACCATATGATAAAAAACCATTAGATAATTATAAATATGAAATTAATGATAAAGACTTAAATAAGTAAAATAACAAAAAGTATTTTCAGCATTTTCTAATATAGTGACCACGACTTGACCCACTTAACACTATTCTTCTTCTGGGAGGAATTCCATTTCCTTATGGCTATTAACTAGCATTTTTAAAAATCTGTCATGACATGAAATAAAAATTCCCTCTAAATAATAGCTACACTCAACCAGAAGAACATTTGATGAAAGTCTAGTTAGCTCAGTGTCTTGAACAAATACTTGAGTGTGATCAGTCTTTGCAGTGAGCTAAATCAAAGCAAAGTCAATTAAAATCTTTTTCAAAATCATAGCTGAGAGAAAAAAAAATATAAATGAGAAGCATTATGCCTCTGATTTTTTTCCGGTAATGTTTCCATTATAGTTGCAAAATATCTCCTAAGGGATCTATAGAGATTTGGTAGAACAGTGAAACATGCTGAACATATTTCACTTATCTCAGTTTCTAGATAAAGTACTGCAAGGACAAAGGAATTTTGCATTCCTTTTTCTGATCTTTTTATAGAATCCTCAAATTCTGTTTTTGTTCATTCTTGTTTTCTGAAGTTTTGGGGTTTTTTTAATTGTAATGTGCTTTTGACTATGTCCTTATTGAACAAGAGGAAAGGGGATAGAAAAAGCATTTCCTCCTATTGGTGCATCTTAAGCACACTGGATGTCTTCAAACTTCAGCTGTTATGTCCGAAAACACTATCTCCAAAAACCCTGTCAGCTTTTTTAGCATGCTTTGAACTCTACTCACCTCTGAATTTACTTTGCTCCTGGAACCTCCAACATAATGTGCCTCTTCAAGAGGCAATCTCTGAACCTTGTTTCCAAATGAAAATAATTTGAAACAGAGATATTTTTGCCAATGCTGTCTACAGAATTTATCTATTCTTCTTCTTTTTTTTTTTTAAGTTCTGTGGTTTATATAGGAATAGATACCCCACAGCTTCCCACACTTGTCTAATGAAAGTGCGACTTCCTCATCATCTCTCTTTACTCCACACTTTTTTGCAATATGCTGATGAACATGATGAACATGATTGCCTGATCAGCAGCACAGCTGATGAAGATGTTCCCAAGAAATTATTCCTATTAAGTCCAAGAATCAGTTGTTTAATAATGAAAGTCAACAGAATATGGAAATGCAGCATAGTTTACATAATAAACTAAATCACAGGCTTAAGAGCCCATAAAGTTTGTTCTAATTTCTTGGGAGTAATAAAAGGGAAAAGTGCAGCAATAAACTAAGCATATGATGATTAAGCAACTTTGGACTGAACAAGTTCTCTTTCTAATAACTTACATTATTCACATTTTGCTTTGTAGCATATTTATTTAAATTTTTATGACACTGCATAATCATGCAGAAGAAATTGAATTACTGCATACACTTACATGAAATCTAAACTCAAGTACAAATATAATTGCATAACTGACTGTTGTAATTATATGGTCATTATTTCAAGAAGAAAATATTATACAACTTTAATAACTTAGATTCTATTTCTGTTCATTCAAAAACATTTAAGTAAACAGGTTATGTGAGATACCCATACAGATATTGCTTATACCATAGAAACATTGTTCTCAAAATCTCAAAAAGCAAGAACAGAAAAGTAATTGAATTTTGTCATGAGTTTGATTAAAAATATTCATTTTACTTGCTGGCAGATATTTCAGGTAACGGTACAAAAATAAGACAATATTTCTTGTATTAATATTCATTTTTCTCCCCTTCATCATTCTACTATTCCATCTCATATCACTTCACATTGGTACTTCCATTTTATTTTCAGGAAAAGAGCTGAAGAACCGAAATGCTATTTTACTTCTGAAATAGCTAAATTTAGGGTTTAAAGACTGAAATTTGAACGATAAAATTGCTGCCCCTCCTTTTTCAGGAAATAACAGATTATATATGAAGCTCAAGTTCTTCCTGTCACTTTGGAAGTATAGGCTTATTTTTATTAATTAACCAAATCTTGCATTCAGTGGTAATGTAGAGATGGATTTCTGAAGGCAGGCTCTGCTTCTCTTGTCTCTATCCACGTTATGAAAATTTGAAAGTCATACAATGATCATTGACATCGAGCTCTCAAAGGTGTGTTCTAAGGTTCAGAACCTGATCATCAATTCCTTGTCCCAAATCACAGAAAGCAGCTAATTAAAACATAAACATACTCTAAACATGTCACTACAGATTCACACAGCAAGCCCATTTTTCTGTAAAGATTCTTTAGGAAGATATTTTCCCTCTGAGTTCCTGTGAGTTGTATTAAATAGGTTTTTTCCCAGCTGCATAAGAATCTTCCCCTCCATTCTATTCTATGTAAGTGGAAACATGGCTTAGCAGAGGTGTCTTTAAAACACATTATATTTACTCAAGAGTTTTGAGTCTTGAAAATAACTCGAGTCCTAAGAGACATCTTCACTCATCTGTATGAGCTCTTTTGTGACTCTATGGAGGCAGAAAACTGGTTCATAAAAAGATGAAGTGATGCGACGACAGCTCTAAAGGAAGCTTCATGGGGCATATAATTCGGATTCCTGCAAGTCTCATTTAGTGCAAGCACAGAGTAATAGTTTCAGCATAAACTCATAGCAAGTGGAAAAGTAATGCCTGTAAAAATTTCCCAAAATGATGGATCATTTATCTTCCCCATAATTTTGAGTATTTATATTATGAAGGACATTGCTAGAAAACTTTTCATGTCTTTGAAGATAATTTTCTTTTCACTGCTTTTAATATCTTACATCACATGATTTGTTTCACCTACACTATATTGTTTTTATATGAATATCTCGTTGTTAATTGACAAGAAAACCTTAAAACCATTCCTTTTAAGTAAAAGAAAAATCATATTTCACAATGTTAGTTGGACATTTGAATAACTTTAGCTGGCAAGGCCTTGAAAAGCTGCTATCTTCCATGATTTCAAGAACTCACCGAATCCTTTCATAAAAGCAGATTCACTCTTTCTAATGGTATTTACATAATCATTTGGTATAACTATCTGCATTCCTTTTGCAAAGCTCTATAAATGAAATATAACATCTTTTATATTTGAAGTCAAAGAACAAAGAGACAAAACATTATTTCCACTCCTTTTAAATTCTGAAAGTAAAGATAAAAAGCTGTTAGACAAAGTATTTAGCAATTGCCACAATTCAAAATTGGAAAATGAAGTTGAAGAGGAGGGAAATGAGATAGTCTTCTCAACTACAGTATTCTTGGTTGCTTTGTATTTTGCAATATTGATTCTCAGTCACAAATATTAACAACAAATATTATTTAAATGCCTCTTGCTACTAAACTAATTGGAAAATTTTAACATTTCTTTTAGACAGTAACAATTGAAAAATTAGGCATTGGTTTACATACTAAATGAAAGAAGTTATATAGCAAGCAAAATACTTTTTCCCATTGCGACTTCTACCAATTTTCAAAAGAGCATTAAAACTGAAAAATACAGATCCATAACTTCTGAGTTACGTCTTCTTTGAAAATAGTCCTTGATAATAGTTGAGCCATAGAATGGTTTGGGTTGGAAGGGACCTTAAAAGCATCTAATTCCACCCTCCAGCCATGTGCAGGGATACCTTCCAGTAGATCAGGTTATTCAGAGGCCCATCCAACCTTGCCTTGAATTCTTCCAGGGCTGGGGCATCTACAATTTCTCTGAGTAAGCTGTTCCAGTGCCTCACTAGCCTCATAATGAAGAATTTACTCCTATATATCTAATCTAAACCTATTTTCTTTGTGATGAATGACCTTCATTTTTTTTCTGAGAAATATAACTATGGATATGTGAATCCTTGGTAAATGATAAAACTGCACATAACAAATACAGGACTAAAGGAGGACATAGGGAGTGAGGTTGTTCAGAATAGGTCAGAAGGATGATGGAAATAAAGACTGTTAGGCTCTTCACAGTATGAAAGATGCTATTAAAAAGTACCAAGCAAGGTAGTGATTTTTATTCTTATTCTCAGCTATAATAGTGGGTTACAGCTATGCCAAAACATTTCTCACTCCAATTAAGTCAGATCCATTAAATCAAAGAAATTGACCTTGTAAATTTGTGATAGTAAGAAGATACTTATGACAGAAGGTTTGTGACACTTACTGCACAAATTAATACTCTGATTTTATAGAAGTCAAGCTACAGAGCATCATGGGCACAATAATCCCTAAATTTAAAATGAAAACAAGTCTATTCTCAAGAATTGAAAACAGCTTAAAGTTGTTATCTGATACTAATCAGGGAGTTATGAGAAATCAGTTTGCTCTTTTGCTTTCTAATCATACATAAAGGTTCAAGAAAAACATTAGGATATGAGTTAAGACGTATACATGAAGCGAGGACATGTTTTGTTAACAAGAATTTGTTAAGGTACAATTTCCAACTCTTTGTGTTAGAACAAAGCAAATTTCTTTAAAATGAAGAGCAGCTTACTTGTCATTGGAAAAAGAGCATTGCACTTGTCCAAAAACTGATATTGAAGTATAATTGTCTAATCCAAGATATAATTTTAAATCCAAGTGACCTGTAGAGTGGATTAAAACTGCCATATGTGTGTCCTAACTGTCTGTTAGTATCAATTGCATATCACATCTCAATATTACTATAATGATATACATTAAATGTTTAAAAGCTGTTAATAAATTAATTGCCTTCCTCCTTGCTCTTTAGAGAATAAATATCATCTATTTACAAGCAGCATGGAACAGGAGTACAATGTATTGGTTTTACAACTTTGCTTTTGAGAACATGCTTCATGGAATTAAGACTAAGGTCTATATGAATTCTTGTTTTTAAGAAATTCTCTGCTGTTCTTCTCTGACACCACAGTTGCCCAATGTGTACAGATTATTTCACTAAGGCAAAACAGTCACGGAGTTCCTGGAGTGGGGAAATTTAGATGCAGGCAAAAGGGTGGCTGCTGGAACCTTATCAGTACAGACATCATGGACATGAGTGTTACCATGATTTGCAGCAGGCTCTGCTCTCTCACACACTGCCCATTCACAGGGTAGAAGAGGACAGTCAAGCATTCCTGGGAACTGTCCTTATCATATACACAACCTTTTCATCCATCACAGATGTAAGCCCAACAGAGGCCTCAGGTTTCTTTACATGTGGATTGATTGCCTAGGGGACATCTGAGCAGCTGTTTTCTGGTGGACAAGCTATGAGAAATGACATTTGAAATTGAAAATGTTGGGGTGGCTCCAGTGCATAAGCCTACAGCTCAAGTTGGTGGTCTGCTGCAGATGAACACAAGTATCCCCGTCAGCCTGACCTGGCCCACACGACTTTGAATGCGGTAAGATGAGAGCGATGGGCTTCTTCAGTCCTGGGTCAGAAACAGCCTCCTCAAAATGCCCAGGAAATCCAAAGCCTTCTTCAGATCTCAGGAACCTCAGGTTAATCCTTTTCCTCCCTTCCTCATAGGTCTCACAAGTTCCATGGGGGAGGCCCTCTCAGGGCACTAGGCAGGGCACAACTTTTGCGTCTCATTTCAGTTATGTTTGCTTGAGGAAGGGAGGAATTATAAGCAGTGCTTTGGGCCAGTGGTCACCCTCTGGCAGCCAGAAAAACAGATCCAGAAAATGATGGTTTTGATGGGGAGGGGAAGTTGTCTCCAGTGTCACCTGTCCCCGCCCACTTCCACTTCCACTTCAAGTGATAAGTTAAGACTATATCACTACCAAAATATTCTTTCTAGGCATGCAGAATATGTCTTGATTCCTATGAACTGAACATTGAAAATCCATTTCATGATTTTTCATGTGATAAAATACTAAATCATTCATGTCAGTGACTTAGACAGAAAACGCACATGACCATCTCTTTAGCAACTTGTCAAAAATCAGACAACAGGGCTGTTGCTGTTTTCAGGTATCTCTGTAGCTGTAAAGATATATTTATTTTTCCTGGAAATTAGTATTTGAGTGTTTTGAAGAAAATAGACTCATAAGCGTTTTGTTGATTTCTCTTCTATGGATGTATCATCAGCCAAAATACCAGAATAATATTATGCTTGAAAACAATCTTTCTACATTTTTCCCAGAAGACCATTAGAATGAATTTGTTTTCCACAGCTCCTTACAGAAAGTTGCCCTAAAATTTTGCTTTAAAACGGAAAACAAATAAATCTTGTTAAAATCCATTGCTTAACACAGTCAGTTTTATAACTAGGGTATGATTATGTAGCTGAGCCACTTACTCCTAATGTGTCTTTTTTGTATATAACATTTTTTCTGGACGTGATTTTTTGTGAAATCAGATATTCTATATAGTATCTATTGACAGTGACCATAATGTCAGAATCAGTCACCTCTCTGCTCCACACAAGTGTGAAGGCTTCTTAGATGTAGAACATGTGAGAATTGCTTTCCCAGAAGAGAGGAGTCAGAGCTCTAGCATAGCTGAGGATGTGAGCCTGCAGGGAAAGGGCAAGCCCTGCTGCCCTTCTCTATCCTCCTCCACAGCTACCAAGCCATGTTCACTGACTAAAATGACTGTACACTGTATGTGCTCATAAACTGGTCAGAAATCACATGCAGACAAAGACAGTCTGAATTCAGGATAGCTGTTCAGGAACAGCTTTAGCCTCATTAACAGCCAGTCCCTGCTGGCTTGAGATGTGCTGTACATTGCCCTAGGCTTGCCTTTCGAATTTTGAGGGTCTTCTATCTGCCCATCCATGGGCTGCTTTCCAGGTGCAGCTCCATAACCCTTCACCCAAACTACCAGAGGAGTTTTTTCCCCGGCTGTTCTCATGCAATTGCTCTTGTGTTGTTACTCTCATGATCCTGCACCTGCAGACCCCAACAGAGCTGCTGTAATAGATCTCCCAGTCAGTGACTGTAGCATGCAGAACCTGCCCTTGATTCAAGCATGCTCCAGTCAGCAGTCACAGTATCTCCCTCCTCTCTCTCCCCTTACCTTCTCACACAATTTTTGTTTTTAATTTTCCTTCAACAAAACTTCCCAGTTAACGAATCTTCATATATGTGAACTTGTCTCAAGCCACTTTGCTTAACCACCACTCAGCATCATGTGTCTAAACAACATTAAACTTAAATTTACTAACCTGCCATATCTTAATGAAATCAAGAAACTTGAGTACAGACATGGTGAATTGCTTCAGATGTTTTGTGGTATTCCAAGTGATAACAGTCAGCAATTTATCCCATCAACACTTGAATTAAAGTTAGAATATTTATTGTAATTTTAAAATTTTTGAAGAGATAGATTATGCCACATGATAAAAATGGACATCAAATAATGTTATTGGGCATTTCAAGAATAACTCTATGCATATTATACTTCAAAAAATTTATCATATTATGCAAGATATACATATCTGTATACTTTTACCTGCAAGAACTAGTATTTTACTTACACATACAGAAAGTTATAAAAGTATCGAGAAGGTTGTATACTTTGCTATTACAGAAAAGAAATAAATTGAAGATATTACTTGCATATAAAACAAGTTTTCAGTTAATGGTATAACTAAGTGATAAATCTTACAACGTTAATTTGTTCAATAAGTGTGCAGAGGAGGTAAATAAACTTACCTGACTGTGTCTTTTTAAGAAATTTTTGAGCTTGACATGCATTGATATATATTTTGTGATACTTGGAAAGAGGAATTAATGCTACCTTCATGTCACTTGCTTGTGAGTTAGTAAATATTGTTCAACTTGACAGAAATATTGCATGTCACGTGAGTTATACCACTTACTTAAAATATGTGAATGAAAACAAAATTCATTTTGTGTATCAACTTCTCTGAAAAAGAATCTGACATCTCACCTTATTCCTGCCAAAGTAATGAGCTGTGAATTTGACATCTACATACATGATAAGTACATAACATTTAGCTGGCAAATTTTCACCTAGCAATCAACATTTCAACCATCAGTCACTTTAGCTTTCATTAACGCCTATGCTCACGATGCTCAATTGATCCAAGCACATTGTATAGACTAATGATCATATTTAGGAAAGAGAAATTCTGCTCCTTCAGGCATTCATTAAGAGCTAATAAATAGGCTTCTACTATCAAATCAAATATTCGCCTGTAAAGGTAAGTGAAAAAAACTGTGTTTTTCTAAAAATGCAAATGATTTTGAAGTTTCTTATAATTATAGTAGTACTATAGCATGAATAATAATGTGCATATTATTAATTAATAATTATAGTAACTATTATAATTTGATAACAATTTATAATAATTATACAATTGCTTTGAAACAGCATATCAAAGGCATTTCTAGAAAGGAGAAAGCAATACTCCTGTTGTATAACAATAGAAGGTACATTTTAAAATAATATCTACATCACACTAGGATTGTTTCTCTGATGTAACTAAATAATAAAGAATGATAATGCTTAGTAGAGTAATTTATATTTTGATATCTGTTATAGATGACTCTATTAAAATAAGTCATCTGTTTCAATATTTTTTCATCAGAAGTTGCTTTAAGTCTCTTTGTCACTTACTTAATCAATTCTCATTTATATTCCCAGTACCATCATTTATTCACAGCATTGTAAATCCTAGAAATAAGTTTCTTCCTTTTCTTTTTTAAAGAATGCTAGTAATCAGGGTTTTTTCTCCAAGACTCATTTTCTAGCAGAATTTGATGATTTTTTTCATACATCATTTACAGTATGCTTCATTTCTACCCCAAAGGCAGTATGTAGGTTATAAAGAAAAAAACCACAATCAAAAAGCAAGGTCCTTTTATAATTGTGGTCACGGTTTTGTTGAGAATGACACTGGGTACATAATAAAAATGATTACTTCCTGCCTTAAAATCATCTCTAGGATTTCAGTAGGGTGTTTCACAATGGAATTATTATTCTGTGAACAGCTCACTGACATGTATCAGAAAAGGGAAGAAATGAACAAGTTGACATCCTTATTTAATATTGCATGTTGGGACACTGAAGCCACACAACGCTCACAAGAATACCTGTGGAAGGGTCAATTAAGAATCAAAGCAGTGTTTTGGAAGAAAGAAAGGATGTTTGTAGTAGTGTCAGAGGGACTTAACTCCTTTAAAGATAAAACACTCCTATATCATCTCTGTGACTGACTTTGTTTCTTAAAGTGAGTAATACCTGATGTCAAAAGTTCAAAAGTCAGGAAATCCATTGAATTATGTTAGCCTAATGGTATGTCAGAAGATTTCTTAAAGGAATACCTTTTTATATTTCAGTACATCTGTGTGTACATGTCTGAAGATCAAATTCATACTGCATTCCAAATGCCAGGTATTCTATGACTCCTCAATAAAACTTCTGCTGTTGTTACCCATTTACATGGACTAATGCTTAAACACAATTTTGCCAAATACAGCTCACCATTTCATCAGTTTGGGGTTTCTTTTCATTACAAGTGGGCACAGTATTTCTTTGCAACTTCAAGCTGGTTACAAGTACAAGATGGAGAGGACTGGCTGTCATTTTGGTTATTGTCTCTTATAGGGTTCCCTTCTTTACATAGTTACAGGCAGATATAAACAATATTTAGTCATTCCAATAATCTAACATAGCACAGAAGATCATAAATGGTTAAAAATTCCTTAATTCTTTGTAATTGGTACTGATACACACTGATATTTTCAGTTTCCTCCTGCTGAATACCATACTGCTAAGTAGCTAAGAACCTTAGTACTGCAAAAAATATTTCAAGATTTTTTAAACTGAAGAGCATTGGGTGAATTAATGATCTGATGACATTGAATAAAAGTCATTCTGTTCCTTTAGATATGGTTAATTTTTGATTGCTTGTGATACTGAAGAAATACAGATGAGATATTTTTACTAGGAATTCAGCTTTATGGGTCTAGAGTAAACCAACTGTGCTCTTGTTAATATTTGCTGATAACGTACAGTTCAACAGTTCCTGGGCATCACATCCTCAGTCAGGGTACAAAATCTCTGGACAGCAATGGCATTGAACAGGGATGCATTATGCTGTTGCATCTGTTTTGTCTCTGCTGGGGTAGTAAAGCACATTCTTCTGGACAGATGATAGTTGAATTTAAACTACTGGGAGTAGCTGGTAAAATTTCAGGTATTTTGATGCTACTCTTATTGTAAAGTCAAAATCGTGACTTCCTTAATTAATTAGGCATTAAAAAAATAACAAGAATCATTCTCAATGAATACATTTCTCTTTTGTTATAAAGATGAAAGTGTTTGAAAAGCAGATCCTAGCAAAGGTGCTAACTTCATGCTGGATTATTTAGTAGTGTTCATCTGCAACTTCAGGTAGCCAAACACTTTTCCAGAAGTAATCAGAAATGGCCATTAACCAGCCTTGAGAGAAATGTCTTGTGAAGAGAAGGCATGCTAAAAATAGCAACAGCCATTGTTATTTGTGGTAAAATTCATCATATATGAGTGAAAAAAACGGTGTAAAGCACAAATCATTACCAAACTCCCAACAGAGGAACAGAGAAGTAAACAGTAAACGTCACAAATTTAGAGAAAAAAACTATCTTTGCAACCCCAGTTAGAGAAGTTTATGGTAGAGATATTATTGCACACTACATTATAACAACAGCTTTATGAAATGGAAAAGTCTGCAGATAATCATAGTAATGTGCAACCTGCGCTGTAATTTTAATTTTTTCCAGTGTGATGCTCATTTGTTAATGTGTTCATGGCCTACAACCATTTCTATTGTAAACAATAGCTCTGATGCAGTCACCTTTTTGC
This sequence comes from Oreocharis arfaki, assembly GCA_013398015.1. NCBI lineage: Eukaryota > Metazoa > Chordata > Aves > Passeriformes > Paramythiidae > Oreocharis > Oreocharis arfaki. Next base: position 121,036 of record VZRR01002748.1, read on the forward strand.
ACCCTGATCCAGATTATTTTCTTCTAATGCTTTTTTATATGTCTTGCCTAAAAACAAACCTGGTTTCTCTGCTATGAATGAAACCAATTTCCATTCAAACACTTACTTTTTCTTCTCTGATCTATTTCAAATCCATTGTGCTGATTGAGCTTTTCACTTTCCTTTCATTCTTAAAACAATTCTGTGTTTTAGGGTTGCTTTCTCATTGACCTTTGGAATAAAGCACTCTTTATTCTCCATTTGCCTTCATCCAAATCCCTCATTAGTTAACAATTCCTATCTAAAACAAACTGAATAATAGAGTGCAAACTCACTGATCAGTGCAGTTCCCTCCTGCTGTGAAGCAATGACTACTGTTTCTTAGTCCATTATGTATTTCTTATACTGTTTGGTTTTCAAAATATGAAAAAAAAAAAAGTGTCATCCTGAGCAAAATAAAAAAGTCTCTGGTAGTGTGGAAAAGCATAAAATAAATAAAGGTTAGCATAAATTAAGTAGTAAAATTCACTCAAAGTAACAGTTACTGCTTGTCATGATCTAGAAATTCTACTCCCCAATTTAGTTCTCTCACTTAGACTTTCCGAACCACACTGCTGCTCGCTTGCTCCCTCTTCCACCTCTTCTGCTCCCTTTCCCCCACCGGGAGGGTGACCAGAGAGGGGAATTGGTGGTACAAAGACAAAGATCACAAATTGATATAAGAAAAATTTACTGGAAACATCAATGAGGTAAGAAAATGAACAGTAGCAACAACGATATTTAATAACAAAAAAAGAGAGAAGGTTTCACATGAAAAAACGCTCATCACAGAGCCCAAGACAATGAAAAATGGTCAACAGGTTTCTCACCCCGCCATGCTTTTATTCCACCAGAAAGAGACACCTCTCCTTCCCAGAAAAGAGAGACAGAGTTCCTTTTCCCTGCTTCTGGTAGTGATATAGTGCGGTATCAAATAACACCATGTCTTCCTGCGTCCCTCCTGCTGATCCGGGCCAGAACCGAGACACTGCTGCAGTTACTAGAGGTTTTGACTATCTAGCTTGCAGGGGTGTCATACCCTCAAAAAATATAAAATCACTTCGTACTGAGTTAACAGTTTGCCTACCACATTTAAATAATGATTTCTAAATGGTTTTCCAATGCATTTATTTAAAGAACTGTTTTGTTGAAAACAAGATTGCAGTGTCTCTTATCTTCTGTGTGTATACTCCTCATGCAACAAGACTCTTATAAGGGAATTTGTGTTCCTCATCCTCAAATAAATAAAATAATAAAAACCAACCTAAATTTTCATCAATTTAAGTATTCATGATGTAAATTATTTAAGGATTCAAATGTATGCTATGTGATTCTCATTCAAACAATTTAAGGAGCTGTTGAAAATCCCCAGCATGTCATTCAAATGAGGATGTTAGTGTAGATAATCTCTCAAAATAAGGATTCTCTTTCAAACTATTTCCCTTCTGAGTATAAACCAACAGACCAAAATGAACTCATCTGCTCAGAAACAATCAGTTTTAATTCATCAGGGGCTGAGACACCGATACAGTGAAACTTTGCATAAAGGTAAACAACATTCAATGTTTTGCTGAATTGGTGCATACACAGAAATTTTCCAGTTAGAAACCTTTATGCTTGCATTTCTTTCCCCAGCCAATTTATGGAAGCTTAATCTTTAGTAAAGTCAACATTAGGTCAATACACAGGAGTCAATGAGTTGTTTTAATGCTGTATTTGCGATCGCTCCTTAGAGGCATTATCTCATTCTGAATTGTAGATTTCAAATCTTGGTTTTTGTTTATTCAGTCAGTGTGAACAACTCTGCATTCATTATGACCAAAAAAATCTCTTCTTGGTGTACTTCTCTCTGTTCTAATATTACCAGAATATTTTGTATGTTGCTGCTGTTTGCTCCTCTGGTAGCTCATCCACCATTATGAGTCTACCTAGAAAACCCACAAATCATAGTTAACTTAATCTGATACAAAGCAATGACAGTCAGACAACATATTTGGGGTTTTTTTTTCAGAATCTTCACAATTTTGTTGGTCAAAAAAACCAGCAGGAAGTTGAAAACAGCATGAAGTACAATTGCTTGAAGAATAACAGATGATGCCTCATCACAGTACAAGAAGGTCTGTGGTAAACCATCTGGAAATATGTCATGCAACCCAGCAGGAAAACCACTGAACTAAAACTTTTTAGTCTGCCAAAGGCTGTTGCTTAGACAAACGGACACAAAGACGCCAGAGGGATTCAGTTATGGTGTTCACAGGAACTCACTTCCATCAAATGGGAAGCAGCATGTAGGAGGTGAAAGTCACTTGTTTGTATTATTAAACAAGGGGAGTACAGAGAAATTTGTATACAACCTGTTTTCTTCCTGCATGGATCATGGCAAGGATGGAGAGGTGGTGGGGTAAGCTTGTGCATTAGAGAATGATTTAATTGTGTAGAGCTTAATGATGGTGATGACAGGGTTGAGTATTTATGGGTAAGAATCAGGTGGAAGACTGACAAAGTGGGAGTCTGTTATAGGGCACCCAACCAAAATAAAGAGGTAGAGCAAATTTTCTGTCAACATCTGGGAGAAAGTCTTGTGGGAGACTTAACTTATAGGATGTTTGCTGTAAATACAACACATCAGAGATGAAACTGTCTAGGACGCTGCTGGAGTGTCTGGGAAAAAACTTCCTGATGCAGCTGCTGAATGAGCCAGCCAGGGGAGGTGGTCCACTGCACCTGTTTTTGTGAACAGAGAAGGACTTGTGGATGATGTGGGGGCCAGAGACAGTCTTGGGCACAATGATCACTAAATGATAAAGCTTTTGATTCTTAGAGGAGTAAGGTGAGGGTTCAGTAGAACTGCCACCCTGGACTTCCGGAGGACAAGCTTTGGCCAGTTTTGGAGACTGGTTGGCAGAGTCGCTTGGAAGGCAGTCTTGAAAGGCAGAGGAGTCCAGGAAGCCTGTACATTCCTCAGGAAGGAAATCTTGAAGATGTTGGAGCTGGTTGTCTGCATGTGCTGAAGGACAAGTCAGTGTGGAGGAAGATCAGCCAGGCTATGCAAAGGACTGTGGCCTGAGATCCAGAAAAAAGGAGAGTTTACGGCCATTAGAAGAAGGGGCTGGCAACTCAGGAGGACTGAAAGTGTGTAGTGAGGTTGTGCAATGAGAAAGAAGGGCCAAAGCCCAATTAGAACTTAATCTAGTGTCGTGAGAGACACTAAAAGTTGTTCTATAAATAAATCATCAGCAAAAGAAGGGATAAAGAGAATCTCCATATTTTATTGAATGTGGAGGGAAAACACAGTGACAAAGGATGAAGAAAAAGGCTGGGGTGCTTAATGCTTTCTTTGTCTCAGTCTTTTTCAGTAAGACCTGTTTTCCCCAGGGTACCCAGGCCCTGAGCTAGAAGACAGGGACAGGAAGCAGAATGAAGCGCCCACAATCAAAAGAGGTATGATCAGTGACTGACTACACCACTTAGACACACACAGGTCTATAGGACCCGGTGGGATCCACTCAAGGGTACTGAGAGAGCTGTCAGAAGGGCTCACCAAGACACTTTCTGTCATTTACCAACAGTCCTGTCTAACTGAGGACGTCCCAGATGGCTGGAGGTTAGTAAACATGATGCCCATCTGCAAGAAAGTCCAGAAGGAGGATCTGGGGAACTACAGGCCTGTCAGCCTGACCCTGCTGTAGGGAAATGTCATGGAGCAGATCATCTTGAGTGCCATCACACGGCACGTACAGGACAACCAGGGGATCAGGCCCAGCCAGTGTGGGTCTAGGAAAGGCAGGTCCTGCTTGACCGACGTGCTCTCCTTTTGTGGCAAGGTGATGTGCTCAATGGATGAGGGAAAGGCTGCGAATGTCGTCTTCCTGGGCTTTATTAAAGACTTTAACACCATTTCCCACGGTGTCCCCTTGGAGAAACTGCCTGCTCATGGCTTGGATAGATAAAGCTTGTCAGGTGAAAAACTGGCTGGATGGCTGGGCCCAGAGACGAGCTCTGGTGATGAATGGAGCTAAATCTGTTTGGCAGCTGGTTACAAGTGGTGTTTCCAAGGACTAACTTTTGAGGCCAATCATGTTTAATATCTTTGTCAATGATCTGGAAAAGGGCATCCAGCGCACCCTCAGCCAGATGACAACAAGATGGGCAGGAGTGTTGATCTGCTGCAAGGTGTAAAACCTCTGCAGAGCGATCTGGATAGGATGATAGGTTTGGGCCAGTTGTATGAGGTTCCGTAAGGCAGAGTGCTGAGTCCCGCACTTGGGTCACAACAACGCCCTGCAGTGCTATAGGCTGGGGCAAGAGAGTCTGGAAAGCTGCATGGTAGAAAAGGACCTGGAAGTTATGCTCAACAGCACTGAACATAATCCAGCATGTGCCCAGGTGGCCCAAGGGCATCCTGGCCTGTATCAGAAGTAGTGTGGCCAGCAGGACCAGAGGAGTGATTGTCCCCCTCTGCTCAGCACTGGTGAGGCCATACCTCAAATCACGTGTCCAGTTCTGGGCCCCTGAATTCAGGAAGGACATTGAGGTGCTGGAACATGTCCAGAGAAGGGCAACAGAGCTGATGAAGGGTCTGGAAATCAAGTCTTATGAGGAGTGGCTGAGGAAGCTGGGGCTTTTTAGTCTGAAGGGGAGATCTTATAGCACTCTACAACTACCTGAATAGAGGTTATAGCCAGGTGAAGGTCAATCTCTCAGGTAACAAGAGATAGAACAAGAATGAATGGCCTTAAGAAGAGGTCTAAATTAGGTATTAGGAAAAATTGCTTCACTAAGGGAGTTGTCAAGTATTGGAATAGGCTACTTAGGGAAGAGGTGGAGTCACCATCTGTGGAGGTATTTAAAAGATGTCTAGATGTGGCGCTAAGGGACATGGTTTAGTGGTGGGTTAATGGTTGATCTTAGAGTTAATTTCTGTCATAAGTGAGTCTGTGATTCTATGGCAAGCCAAAGCACTGCGCTGATCGTTTCAGCCTGTACACAGAGCACTGTAGCAGATTTCGATTCCATTCTTCATGAGTCCTAAGAAGACACTTTTGCAAGGACACTATCCCTAACATACAAAATGTTCTGAATAAAATAAAAAGAAGTAACAAGAACAGAAGCACAGAAGCACAATTTTTGAGCCATTCAATCTCTTCACCACTTACTGGCCAGGCCCACTGAAAAACACAGACTTGTCTGTGGCTGTCGTATGCTCCTTCTTTAACTTTGTTAATGATGGTCTGGAGAAGCTATTCCCTTGAGTCATAAACAGCTTCACCCTGACTGAGTCTTCTTCTGAGAGGAAAGGAGTTAAGCTGTCTTGAAGAGAGAGGAAAGAAAAAGATCTCACAGGTGATGTCAGAGTCATGGTTTCTAAGGGACCAGGCAGAAAACGTGGCTAAAAATCATTTTATCAAGTTGGGAGGTGGTATCTTATCATGGTGGTGGCCCATCAAGATCTTGTAAGATTTTCTTCTTCCACAGAATTACTTTGCACTCCCATTTTCAAACAGTTGCAGTTGGGACTATATAAAGACTGGTTCAATTTGTTTCCTGTTGTCATAGAAGCACATAGAATTTCACAGTGTACTGTGCACTCATGGAGTTATGACAAATCCATCCGTATCTCCTTAAAGGGAGGACTTTCAATTGAAGTATGTTAAATAGGAATGAAGATGTTGCGCAAAAGCACATTTTTCCCTGGATGTACAATTATAACCCAGGTAAGAATCAACTTGTCCTCCAAAGATAACTAATGTCTTAATGTAATAGATATTAAGATCTTCATTTTTGTGTGAACTTTCTGCAAATCGTAGATTATGAAGATAAACGGTTATGAAGATAAAGAATCATTACCTCATCTGTTTAATTTTATAAATACTAAGCTACCATGATATCTTTTTAATGCCAGTAGTAGCTCCTAGACTTCAGGTGCCAGTGACTGCTATAAGTGAAGCTGAGTGAAGATGACCCTTTATTCTTAGTAAGAAGTAAAAAGTAGCAGCATCAAGCTCTGATGTTAGCTATCCTCTTTCAGATACGAGTTGGAGCTAGCCAAATTCATAAGACAGTAGTATTTTTCAAGAAGTTTCTGAAGAAGAGATGAATCACTGATATCTTCATGATGAACTAAAAATTTCCTACATCACAGCATGTCATTGGAGGACAAAAAAGGACCACCATGGACAGGAGGTTTTTTTTAAGTCTTACTTCTACTAATTTTTGCCCTATTTTTTATCAATTTCAATACTAACATTGGATATTACTGAGAATTATTTAGGCTATTTCTAAAAGCATTTTAAAATAATTTTTCTGTTTAAGTATCAGACCTAAATGAACTGCACAGATTAACTTCATCTTGAATTTCAAAATATCTGTTTTAATAAAATTGGCTTCTCAGGGAAGAATGAAGTATTAATTTATCAACAAGAAGAAAAGAGGAGGAGATAGGAAGGGAGGAGAAGGGACAGAAGGAAAGGAGGGGACAGGACAGGAAAGAAAGGTACAGATGAGGATTTTTGGTTCTAGCCAAGCATGGTGTATACTGATGTGGAAGAACTGGCAGTCAGTAGCTGTTCCCTTTCCAAAGTCCACTTAGTTTTGTGCACCAAGAAGTAGAACAGTGAATATAAATGCCAAATGTTATATGTAATTCATATATCCACATAATTATATACGCATGCATAACTAGAATTATTTATTTAGACACTATAGTACGAGAAATACTAAATCACTATTAGATTTCAGGTAAAAATTTGTCTAGTAGGGTTAAAAATGCAACTACATGGACATCCAGAGTTTAATTTTCAAAAGGTCCATTTCTATCTATGCCAACAAATATAATTTTTGTGAAGGTGCGGGTCCTACACATTCAGAAGCTCGCACTCCTATGAGCATTCAAAGATGGCCAAAACAGAGTTCAGCCATACATGGAAATGGACAAATCTCTCTGCTGAAATGTAGGAGATCATTGTTCAGTGAGTACAATCTCTCCTCATTTGTAGTATTTCTCACTCAAAATGAATTTTCATTATTTAGTCAGGAGCAGATATTTTATTCAGGACATATTGGGTCTCCCAATACCTGTTCAGAAATCAGTATTGTCAGAAAGAAGAGAAATGAACAAAGCATGTAATAGTGACAGTAGTGGAAAATTCGTGAGTTTCTAGTCTTCCTGAAATTACGTTTCATTCAAATGGTTTGAAATTTTAGTACTTATTCACAATACGCAAAAATGCAAAAAAAGAGCAAAGCTGTTATGTGCCATATTTTTACATAACAAACTTCTTCTGATATTCCAGTCTAGTGTGTCTTCGCTTTCTCAAAGCCAGTTTTACAATGCATTAGCCATGATGGCAAACTTACTTTATAAAGAAATGGGTTGAGTAAGCCACAACAGCACCTGATTAAAAGAAAGAGCGAACTAGGGCTGGAACAATTAACAGTTATTTGCCTGGGTAGAAAAAGGTAGAACAATGGGCAAGGACTTCATTTCATCCAACAATTAAAAAATATGACTAAAATACAGTGGTACTGCAAAAACAGGATGATGGATACATTTGTATGTCACTTGCAGGCTTTCTACCCACCATAATGTTATTGAAATTCAGAAGTCAGTCTAAGACATTATTTTCACTAATGATGAACTTCAACCTTTCAAAAGTCAGTAGAACTATTTAGGAAACATTTACTCCACTGTATCCCACTACTTTCAGTGGGACTTGGATCAAGCTGAAAGCAAAGTATTACACAATGTGAACATCAGAACCTAGGGTAGGTAATGATTTCCTTGGGATATTAAAATATTGTTTTTGTTATATTTTAATTTGTAGATGAATATAATAAAAAGAGAGACATTGTATGAGTTAAAACACTTTCAATGATGAAAAAAGATGAAAATTGAGTTCATTCTAAGTGTGTTCTAAGATTACTCCATTATTTATATCAAAGGAAGTTTGTTTTAATACAGTAAAATTGGTATACATTTTTCAGGAGTAGACTTTCAAATTTTACACACAGACAGGAAAGGAATTAAACAACATTTCATCATATTTGCAAGGTATTTTTTAATCCTTAGTGCATTACTGAAAGAAAAGTGCACAATACAGAATGGTCCAGTAAGCGTTGTTTTGAGGCTGCACGGAAGACTAATAACTTCACCTGTTACTAATAACTTCACCTGTTCACGCCTTTCAATACATTCTTAGAGATTAAGGCAAATCTAATATCTCAAATACCAAGGTCAACAGCAAACCGTGGCAATGAATATAGCCCTCTAAGTAAATAATTTCTCATTTACAATGGTAACGCTACTCTTCATTATAATTTCACTGCCAATTGTAAAACAGGCCATGAGGCAATTCAATCTTTTGTATTAGAATGCAATAATATATCTAAAGTTAGACATATTTTTTCCTTCTTCCCCTACTGGGGAAAATCAAACTTTTCCATCTTGAGATGGTTATTTGCTGTTGCCATGTCAACTACTTCGCTCTTAGTTATTGCTATGTCCTTATGTTCTTGTGCTGGAAATTTAGTTGGAGACATATAAAGACAGTCTTTTCATGGCCTGCATCATCAGGAAAGAGAGGGGAGAGAGACTGAGTTTTTGTGTAAATGTGTACGATAGCAATAATTAAAGGGGAAGATAGACTATAAATTCTGTGCATTTATATTTTGTATTCAGTTCTTTCTGTCCTGTTTATTTCTTTACTGTCTTTTGGAGGCAAATGTTTGTTTCCTTCCTATAAGGCAAACACATAGGAAACAAGTCCCTTTGTATTGGTTTAGCTGTGCTAGAGGTAGTTTTCTTCGTGGTAGCTTTTATGGGGAGATATTTTGAATGCGTGATTAAAACAGCATTGAAATCACAGGTACATTTTAGTCACTGCTGAGAAGCACTTATCCAGAGTAAAGGTTTTTTCTGTTCCTCACCCCACTCCAATGAGGGGTCTGGGGGGGCACAAGGAACTGGGAGGGGACACCACTGGGACAGCTGACACCAAGTGACCATACCCTATGATATCATGCCTGGCAATAAAAGATGAGAGTAGAATTTTGCTGGGGCTGACATTGTTTGGAACTGGTTGGATCTCAGACAGCTGATTATAAGTATCAGTCAGGTGATGGCAAGTAACAGTTTGAGGAGTGTTTTTGCATCACCTCTTCTCTTCTCTTCTCTTCTCTTCTCTTCTCTTCTCTTCTCTTCTCTTCTCTTCTCTT
>VZRR01002748.1:132300-259697 GCA_013398015.1 Oreocharis arfaki
CCATCCTTATGTTTGTTTCTGTCCCTGTTCCCATCCCTGTGCTCATTCCCATTTCCACCCTTACCCCTATTCCTCTCCTCTCCTCTCCTCTCCTCTCCTCTCCTCTTCTCTTCTTTGTTTGCATACATCATGCCTTGTCTCTGCCCTCCCCCTCTTTTATTTTTCTTCCCTTTTTTTTTCTGTACTTGCCTGTCTTATATCAACTCACAAACCTTCTCAGCAGTGCTCATTCTATAGGGTGATGGAGGCCATATGCCCTTTGTTCCATTATTGTTCCTTGGCCAAATACGTAACATGATGGCTAAGAAAAATCCTCAGGACACAAGATAGAAAAAATAATAACCTACAGCTGGACCATGTAATCTGGTTTCTGTACACCTAATGTCAAGTCTGATAACAGCTGCTGGCAAGCATCTGTTCTTCTTTATCTTTATTCCATAAAAGTTGCTGGGAGGCATTAAAGAAAAGGTTTCATGCATATTTTAATATGTACTTGTACATTGCTATTAATACACTTTAATGTTATGCATATTATGCATATTCTTACAGTTTAGGTTCAAAGCAGTAGCCTAAGTTGCCAAGCTTAAACTTTATTTTTGCTCTTGCAATTAGTTCAAGACTTCGGCTATTTAGTTTCTGAAGATGCCAGTCTGGTGTACAATGCTTTCTTAGAATCCCAGAGAAAAAGTATAAAATAAAGGGTAAAAATATGAAGAAAATTTGAGCACTTATTTTCTCAGTCTTTTACTATTAACAACTCTCTGGATGAGATCAGTACAACAAAGAGCTAGGCTCCTGTGGTGCTGATAACTTCTTAGTCTTGCATCAAAGACGAAACACGGAGGTTTAGCTGTGCGGGCTGAGATCTCATGGCATTATGTTTAAAAATACTGCCTAACTCTACCTCATTTCTTCTTATCAGTACATGCCCCAACATTTTCTAAAGATTCTCAGTGTCATTATTCTCACTTCAAAGGCAGAAGGACAGGCAAGTGAAAAGACCATGGCTAAAATTAAGTGGCAGGCAAATTATGAAGCTAGAAACAAAATGATCAAGTCCACAACCAGTGCTCTTCTGATTAGGAAATATCATGAATTTACTAAGGCTTACAATTATTAGAAACCTCTTCATTCACTGAAAACATGTTCAAAAAAAGAATAAAGATGGTACAAAGGAAAAATAAGCAGCACATTTTCTTTTTATATCATAATTTTTTTAATGAGTAGGAGCAGCATGGAAGTAAAATTCTGAAGAAGTCAGGAGAAAACCAATTTAATAAAAAGTAAAACTTTGGTGACAAACTACGGGTCCATTTAATTAATCTAACTTTCAAATCACATTCTCTCCAGGATATCTAAATCCAATCCATAATAATCAATTCCAGGGTGAACACCTCATATTTCACACCATTAAAATGCAGCACAATAGCATGTTTCTTATCTTTTGAAGAAATAGAGCTGTTATATTCATCGATATGCATCTCCAAGGGCAAAGAGTTTTCATGTTGGCTTAAGCAACATGACCTGAGATGAAGATGAAAAAGAATTTTTATAGTCATTGTGGGATATAGTATTAAAACACGAATATCTATTTAGAGTGTTCCATTAGTTCTCTAGATTTATATTTTCCTACTTAAAAAGCACTTTAAAACATGCAAGTTTTAAGCTTGCAATTAAAAATTCAACTTTTCATAATATCATGACAATACCTAAAGTCTGAATTAATAACTGTGCTGGCATGTTATTCCAGGTCCCAGTGGGTTAGACTGAGTCAAGGAGTCACTAACAAAGATGTGTTTGAGGAATATTGCTCCATGTCCTTTCTCTTAATTGTTCTCTATATAATAAAATAATCTGTTTTTACTAAGAAACATTTCCAGCCAGTATGAGTTCATCTATTGCAAGCTCTTTGTGAAACACTAGTTCAGCACCTCTTTCTTTTGCTAACTGGATACACATAAATAGATGTGGCAAGGCATTAATTTTCTGGCCGTGGCTTTTCCCTTTTCTGATAAACCAGAGTAACATCTCCACAGATGCCTCAAGGCTATGCTCAAAGGTGGTATACTGCAGACAACAAAAATAATTCAGAAATACATCAGAGGTACTGCCTTTGTAGACGCAGTGAGAAGTGGCAGAGTTGAGTAACTGAACAGTGCCTTTCCCCCTTCCCTTACATGTGGATATCAACTAAGTCATTCTGAAGACTGACTGCAGGAGTGCCTCAGGGGTTCAGTCCCACAACAAACTGAAGGATCACTTTCCTCATAGGGCAAACAGCCTCAACACAAACCATGGTGTCTATTTCCTTTGGTCACAGACATTCCTTGAAAGGGTAGCCATTGTCATTCATTTCTCATTTATTTCTCAATTGTTAGACATTCTGCTTTTCTGCATTTTATACCCCCTGTATGATATTTTTTTTCTGAAATGTTTATTTTTTCTCTCACTAGGTAGAATCGCAAGAAGAGTCTTTGTGTATTCAGAGCAGTCGCCAATGCAAGCCAGTTTTGCAAAAAGTCATCTATCTGCTTAAATAACATGTGCTTCTTTCTCAGAATGTCTAAATTTCTACTCCAAAATATCAATAATGAGCATGGCAGGTATAGTCTTCAGTGTAGATTTAGCAGTGAGATCTTTTTCCTTCAGTGGACATCAACTGTGTTGTCTTCTGCAACTGTGGCAAGTCAAAGCAATGCAGTTTCTAGAAAGTGAGAAATTAATGTAGTTTAGAAGACAGAAAAGGCACAATACAAGCTGTAATCTTCTTTTTATTGAAGCAGATGTATAGTACAGAGTTTGGAGACCTCTGTTTTTTCCAGGTTTAGCACTTAATAATAAAACGCTTCTGTTACTCCAGAGAATCTGAACCAGCAGGAGCAAGAGACTCCCTTTCTGACAAGGAAAGAAGAAAATATAAAGGGGGCTTCCATTGAAGGTAAGACCACCTGAATTTAACTTTTACAATTTCAGCTGTCTTATTGCCCTGATACTGAGAAAGAAGATAGCTGGCAATAGTGAACTGTGAGAATATTAGGAGAACATTTGGAAAAGTTTGGTAATCCTTTTGTTCCCAAATGCTCACATTCTGGTCCCACTAGAGTTCAAGTCCTCTCACAGTCTTGTTTTTAATTTTTAATCAGTCCCTATCTGCCAGTTTCATTTTCTCTAGGAACTAAGCTTTTCACTACTTCCCAAAGAGAATCATTAGATTTTTCTCATTACTCAAGAGCCATCACCCTGCATTATACAGCACAGCAAGGAGTCACTCCAAGTGAAAAGTCAGCCAACAAAACTTCCATAAAGATCAGTCACTCAGTGGTGACAGCTGAGAATGGTTTCCAAGTACTGGATACAGGAAACAGAATGGTAACAAAAGGGCATGAGACAAGAGATATGATAAAAGTAAACTACAATAGCAGAATAACTTCTATACTCCTCAGACTAATTCCTACTTTTCTCTTCTGTTCCTATTCTGTCTTAAGAGCAGCCTCTCACACTGTATTAAAGCTTTTCTGCTAAGCTTCAGTTTATTCTTTTCCCATATTATGCTCACAGTCACAGAACTGACTGCTATTTCATCAGGACAGTTTGCTGATAACCTGTTCACAGTTTTAATAGCCATCCCTTCCAGGATGCTCTGCCTCTGGCAGCCGTCATAGGCTTTGCCTTTAAAGGATGAATGTGTAACACGTCTTAGTTGAGGTATCTATGAGAGAGCCTTGACTTTTGCTACAGGATATCAGAAGAAAGCTGGATAAAAAAGAAGGGAAGGTTTAGACATTTTGCTACAGCATTCTTAGAAGCCAACATCCAAATCTCTGCTCAAGTACTGGAGATTTGATGGAGGAGAAAACAGTTAAGTGTTCATATCAGGAAATCAATCCAAAGGAATTCTAGTCATTACACCTTTAAGAGAAGCCAGTTATTTCTTTGTTTGTTTTTCCTTCTCTTCATTGGTGTTTCAAGGGTCACCTACAACTCTGATTCTTCCAAGGTGTTTTAACCCTTCCAACATGTCCTAAAGGGAATACATGGTGGAATGCAAACAATCAAGGAAACCAAGAGTGCCAGGGATAACTCCATGACACCTAGAAAGGAAGGAATTGTTGGGGTATTTTGGGATAGTTGATGATACCCATGGCAGTGGCCACGGAATAGCAGACTTGAACAAGGGAGTGAGAAAAGTAAGTAGCAGAGTGCAGCTTTTGTGGCCACTTGTGGCATCCAGTGGGAAGTTGTCTCTCTCTGGCTAAGGCAGAGTGATGTGAGGTCTTCTGGCAATGTCATACCAAGTTTTGACCAGTGCTCTTTCCACTTTGAGGACTCTATTCCTTGATACAAATTTTTATACTCCTTTTCCAACTGAGTCTCTCTTTTACAAAGAAATTTATTTGTCGTTTCCAAATTACTGTTTGTTGATAATTTCACTGGATTTAATGTGATCTATTTGGGGCAAATGCCCTCCAGGCAGTCTTGTGCACTGGTATCTACAAACAGACCTGCAAAATTTACACTCACATTCTTGACTTCTGATCTGATATACATTCCTCATTATAAAGAAACATACCTTCCTTGTCTTTTTCTTGACTTTCTTTGAAGAATTACCACAAAATTTGGATTGAAATTCAGTGGTTATTTATTGATAAAGGGATGCATAAATTTAAATTATTTTTAGTAAAGCAAATTGCATTAAGCTTAATGCATCAAAATAACCAGAATATTTTCGAAGGTCTCCACACTTCAAGTTGGCTCTGCTTTTGAAACACATAATGTTTTATTTTCAAAAGCTATGAGTAACCTTGCTGTCTCAATATGGACACCAAAATTTAAAGAAGAATTCTAAAAGTTGAACTCTCAATGGTTTCTTTTAAGTCACATCAGAGATCAAACCAGAAAAGAAAAAAGTGGTTTGAACCTGTACTTTCTATTTCTCCCCTACAGCCCATTGATTTTCCTTGTTCTTCCTCCTCCTCATCCTTGTCACTTAAACTTTGTGTTTCAGCTTCCTCTTCTACAAGAAAAAAAAATTTCTGGGGTGATTTTCTTTTATCTGAGTATATTTCAGATCCTGATAGCAGAGAAAACACACTGTTTTGCTGACAGAAGAATAGGTAAGATTTGCGATTATCAAGTTTAAGACAGACTTTACACATACATTGCTGCAGAAAAAGCTGTGCTTAACAAGTGTAAATAAAAGTAGATTCGTGTTCCATCAAGAAGATTCTTCTCCAAATTTGAAAGTGTGTGAATAATGTCTACACAATAGGTTACATCATAAGTTAGATTTCATTGAGAATAATGAAGCTCTTTTTTTATGTGGCAATTCCACAGTTTTAGAGAGACTATTTGAAGTAGCATTCTGCTCAAAAACAAAAGTGGCAGAAATACTAAAAAGCTCTCAGAATATAATTAACCTTTTGGAGAAGATGCTTTAAAATATCAGTAAAGATGATATGGATATATCTGTAAAAATTCTCAGATAATCAAGCTACAATCTATTTTACCAAGAGGAAAAAACATAATTAATACCTTCAAGAAGATTTTTTTAAAAATATGATTTTCACTCTGGTTTTGATACTTAAAACATATATTTGGGATATAAAAGTGCATTCCCAACTTCCGTAGACATTACAGGGAGATATTCCTCTGCCTCTAGCACACCATCAATTAAAATGAGACTTTTTCATGCCCAAAACATAAAAATATACTTTTTGCAATTTTAGGCCCTCTGATTCTATTGCAAATAGATCACCACACAGTCAGTTTAGTGCTATTGAAATACACAAAAGTATCTTGTCAGTGGCAGTTAATTTGGTCATAATGTTTTGGGACCGAAAAAGAGTGCCAGGAAAGCAGAAACACTACCAACAGCTTGTAGAGGTGGGATACTCTCTGATGTGTGCTTAGAAACAGATCTCTTAGTTATAAGCACTATAATAGATCTAAACTGTCTCTAAGTTGGTCTTGGGGTTAAAACAATCATGAAAAAATGATTGTTAGTCTTTGAATATAAACATGTCAAGGAAACTAAATTATATGCCTCAAATCCCATTGAAGTCTTCATGGCAAATACAGTTGTACATGCCCAAAACCATTAACTTTAGACTTTTCCTTTCAAAAAGATAATTTAATCTTTTAAAGCCAAAGCTATTCTACAAAGATGTTTTCTATGCTATATGTTGACACGTAATAAAACTAGTTGTTTCTTACATAAACATGTGTGATACTTCTAATGGTAGTGCTGCAGATAACGACATCTATAAAAAACTACTGAAGTAGCAGTTTTGCAGTACTGAGACCTTCGCATGGATTTGCTAATACAGAATTCTTACGGTGTAAACATGAATTTGCACTAAGTGCAGCTGTACTTCCATTTGAAACAACAGTGAGAGTAAAATTTATATATTAATGTTTTCTGATTAATGTAAATGAACATTTATTTTCTTCCCTCCCTCTCAAAGAAATGGAATCAAAACCAGAGTTCCTCAAATAGAAATCGATGCTTTTATAATGTCAGGGCTTTCTCAAAAGAATTTTCTTAGAGGAAATAAAAAAGAAAGTGATTCTTCCTTTGTCTTTGGGACATTTAAACAGTTTCTCTTATTTTTAGAAGATAAAGTAATTCTCTGCCTTTTAAATGTATTTTTGTGCACAGCCTGAGATACTTATTGACTTATATTCTGGGTTCAAGAAATATTCCTCTTTTTATTTAAAAAAAAAACTGATTAGAATCAAATCTGAGAGCACAAAATCATCCCAACTTCATGTTTAGGATTTTTATCATGTAAATTTAGAATTCATTCAATTCAACTGTTATGCAATAGGCATTTCTTTACTTGTAGTTTAAATCACTAGGCAATGTGGCTGCACGAAACCTGGCATCAGATGCCTAACTGTTTGAAAGGGATTTATCTTCATGAAATATGGACTGCAAGCATTAATACAAAGCTAAAAGGCGTTATTTATGATTCATAACAGCACAATTAAAACAGGACAATAATCATAGTGAATGTAAAGTAAAGAATCACAGAGTCACACAGTCAACTTGGATTGGAAAAGACCTTTGAGATGGTCGAGTCCAACCTATGCTTGAACACTACCTTTGTCAACTAGACCATGGCACTGTGTGCCACATCCAGTCTTTTCTTAAACACTTGCAGGGACAGTGACTCCATCACCTCCCCGGGCAGCCCATTCCAATGCCCAGTCACCCTAATAGTGAAGAAATTCATCCTATTGTCCCATCTAAAAGGATGCAACTGGAGTTACATCCCTTGCCAAGGTGATCATCTCTTGTGCAGGTGCGTTCCATCTGTGCAGTGGAGGGTTGCAGTGAACAGGGTGGGGTCCTGAGCCAGGGAAACCACAGGCAAGCTCCGAGACCTGACAGGAGCTGGGAACCTGAGGCTGATGAAGCATGGTCTGGGTCAGGAATAACGGTAGTCAACCCCCACACCCAATAGGAACAGCCCTGGGGCAGTGAGAATGACCAGAAGCAGCATGACCGGGGTGGCAAACAGGGTGTTGGGAGTTTTTCCTGTGCGTTAGTATGAATGTACTCTCTTACATGAAGCTTTTAATGGTATGATAATATTACACTGAAATTCACTTGACACTAGGGAAAATACTCTTGAAAAATATATATAAACTTGCAAAGATTAATGAGATGCTTGATTTTACAATTCCTTCAAACCTTTCACTTTTTAGGAACAATATTTAAGCAACAGTAATCCAGAAAAAGTTTGCATTTGACTTTGAGTCAAAACCTTTTGGAACCCAATTCTTTCAAAAATAACAAGCTTAAAACTACCGTTGTACAAGCTCACAGTGACCTGTCTTTTGTATTTGGGATGGTAGCTTAGAAAATATTGAAAATTGCTATCACAACTTTAGGAAAAGCTGATTTTACTTTTTGGCCTTTGCTTCTTTGACTTTCATTATTTACTTTTAAAAGCAACATTTTGGTGGCTAGTGTATGAAATGTTGGCTGTCTCTGTAACAGAAAAAGTTTTTATTAAACGATTTTATTTATGTTGCAATAAATTGCAGAATACCATGATGCCAATTTTTAACTAGATAAATTATATTAAGTAACCACAAGAACATTTGGTAGTCAATTAGAACAAATGCTCAGATTTTGATAAATCATTTGCCAGCTTGTAAAATCTTACAGTTTTTCCTTATGTAGACTTCAGCAGTTATTATTTTAACATCATGTCTCACAAAGAAATCAAGTTCAACTAAAAATACACACACAACAGAATGAAAACCAACTACGTAGTCCACAGGTTATTATAAACCAATTGTCACTTCTGTCATTTATGTAAGATAATCAATAATGAAAACAGCTTGTAAATAACTTGGAGACCTACGGGAATGATTTAAAGAATAATTAGTCATATTCTAGGTAAATAAACTTGGGGCAGTAGTTTTAAAGTGGCTTCTAAAAAAGTCTATAAAAATTAAGTGGCAAAGCTATATCCATAACTGAGAAATTCTGCTATTGTTCCATCCATTGCTTCCTGCTCCTCAGTAATTCATGTCTAATTACCTTATATATTCAGGAGTGTGCTGCCAAAGGGTAAGAAGCAGCTGGAATCACACAAGTAGCACAGTAGACATGTTGGTATTTCTCTTTCAGAACAGAAACAACTAAAGAGGACATTGTTCCTTTCACTGTCCATCAAATCAATTGACAATCAATCAATAAGGTGTTGAAATCCATATAAGTCCTAAACATATCAGTTGAATTTCCTGCTCCTTGTCATGATGATTGTTCATGTATAGTTTACAATACCCTGTGAGTTTCAATCTATACAAAGTATCAGGTCAAAGTTCTGGAGGCTATCAGGAGCAGCTGAATAAAAGTGCCTCCTACTAAAAACTAGATTTTAAATTTCCTCCTATTACCATAGCAAGGTCTTTTCTGCAAACAATCTTCCACAAAAACTCCTGATTTCTGTTAAAAAGAAACCCCCAAGCAATGATGATTCTTTAATTTAAATATCAGCCCAGAAGTCTCTGTCCGTTTCACCTTTATCTTTCCTTCACTTGTGTTATGAGAAGTAATTAATTTACATTGTAGTGAAAAAAAGAGGCAGAATATCTCTCAACCATGTCTCAAATCATTTGACTAAAATTGACAATTCCTCTGAAGGAAAGATAAATTTACTGAGATAGTTATGTCTGATAAATAAATTTTACAGGCAAATCATTATCTCCTCTCTTTCCTGAACGGAAAATGCTTCCATCTGGGTTTCTTTGTGATTCGTTATTGATAGATGCAGATCTAAAGATAGAGGAGGTCAATGTACAGCCTACTTAACACTAGTAAGTTGTTTTTCAGGGGGCTTTTATTTGCAAGTGTGATTACTGCCAATGGCAAGAAGCAATCGAAAGTCCTTTGAAGTTCAATATTCTCCAACTGAGCAGGCACAGGGAAAGGCACTCATTCCTTCTTTCGCCCCATCCCCACAAACAGAAGAAAAGAAAGACCATTTATTGGCCAAGCAAATACAGTACATAGAATGGGTATAAATTAAATATCTATGGGAAAATATATATATAAAAATTAAGAGAGGGGAAGGAATGAATGAGGGAAGGGAAAGAGAGAGGGAGAATGGAGGAAGGGGAGGAACTGAAGAAGGAAGGAGAAAGGAGAGAGAGACAAAGGGAGGGGAAATGGCTAAAGTTATAAAATGTAATGATACAATGCATAATAAGATATTTTGACTAGTAGTTAAAATACATCCCATGTATCTGTGAGCTGCAGTCAGAGCCTTGAAAGTAAATGCAGAAACAAGAAACATTGTTGACATATATCTTGATCTTTCTAATTAGCTGCCCAGAACACAAATAAGATATTCTGTAATTATTTTATTTTCAGTAATTAATTTTGGTTCTATAGTGGATGCCTTCTGAGAAAAAGCTATTGATCTTTCTTCCTATTAGACACATAAATATTAATGAGAATGGAAGAACTCGACATTTTCAGATATTGCAACACCTCCATCTAACTTAAACCATGTCTATGACCTCAGGAGAAGTTCTCTATCAGCCAGCATGACTACCCTCATTGTATGAAAGTTCAAACAAGCATTTATCTCATCTAGACCTAGCTAACAGCATATTTTAATTGTCTAACCTATTTTTGTGTAGCAAACATGTCCATGCAATATCGCTGAAATTAATTTCATGATCTTTCTAAGAAAAAAAATTAAAGTAAAACAAACAAAAAAACCCCAGACCCCCCCACCACCTACACCCCTTGTTCCAGTTAGACGTGAGAGATAGCTTTCATATACTATTTTTTTGGATGGTGAAGTGAGGCCTAGGACAATGCAGATGGTAAAGTTAAAGGTGATGGAAGGTGAAGAACTTGGTTATGAAGAACTCCAGAAGGAGTTCCAGCAATAGAAAAGAACATCACCAGCTTCCAGAGGCATGAGAACTGCACCTAAAAGTGATTATTGCTGGTGTTTCCACTGGGCCAAACATGCTTCAGACGTATAGTTCAGTCCTTTACTCTTTCCACTCCATCAAATTCTCAGCATGGCGCTCAGCTTGGGTGACACAGTTCATATGCAGCAAAGGCTGAGATCATGGTTGATGTCACAAGGAAATGGAAAAGCTTAGCAGCAGGGTCAAATGCAGCACAGTATTTAATAGAAGAGAGACATAGGACTTACGAAAAAGTAAAAAATCAGAAAATGGATGGTTAAAAAACACATATGAAATATTGTTCTGTGTAGATCATAAATGATCTGTATACCTTATTACAAAAGTAAATTTACGCAGGAAAATGTTCTACCAAGCTGTGCATAAATTTCGAAAGGAAAAAGGTGTTAACAAGAAGAAAAATTTGGTGACATGAGTTGAAAATGAGAGAAACAGTGTGATATATATAGGAAGAAGAGATCAACTATACACATTTCTCTCTTACCCATGAAAAGCAAAAGAATAATGATTCCTTGGAAAATGCCACATATTCACAGCTACAAAAAGTAGCAAGTTGTAAGAAAAGGTATCCTAGGTTTTGTTTGTTTCAACATACATGTTCTTTGCTTTTTTTTCTGCTTTCAGGGTCTGGGACTTCAAACTATATTTATAAGGCACTAGAGCCTCAGTATGCGGTCTATTTTTAAAGTCCTCACTTCCAGCACCTCTTTTGTCTTTAAAGACCTAAAAACCACCTGCTCTACAACTGAGAGCTAAAATGTATCCATTTTTCTCTCTATCTCTGTCTAGCCTAACGTTAAAATATTCAGAGTGGGTTAGCCTGAGGAAAAGTTACAAATAATTTAATTTTGGAATTTATTTATAGTACTGTACTACCTTGAGCTAGAAATGTTCGCTATGGTTTGGACACAGAAGATATATATGAACAAGCATATTTAGCTGATCATCTGTTGGCTAAATAGGAGGTGACATCAAGCTCTTCTCTTGCCAGATAAGACAACAGTTTCAAAAGAGAGGGAGAATCTGTACCTTGGAACCCTGGAGTGAAATACTTAGATCCTGATGGAGGGTAAAACTGAGACATCTCTGTTTAAGAGAAGTGAAGGGCAGCTTTATAGTATAAACACATGTAGAGGAAACCAGTGGGTGGAGGGATGGCAGTAATCAGCATTACTGTGATTAACTCTTTTTTTTAATGTAATGCGTTATCAAAGCACTTCATTATACCGTTGCTTGGGTCTGTATTTTTTAATTTTATTTTTTATTTTCTAGAAAAAACAGATCAAAGCCTCAATTAATTGTAGCAGAATTTTCTGTACAACACCTGATACAATGCAAACTGCAGTAAACAGGAAGCCTCTTTTCAGCATTTTAGAAATGATGAATCTAATATTCAATGGCAAAACTAGCTGAGAAAATTTCAGGGGCTACAAGCACCAATTTTTCTTTTTGCTGCTCTCACAGCAATTGCAACTTCCCAGCAGACAGCAAACAGGAACTTGTGTGCCAGACCCAAGCATCCACATCCCACTAGTGCAGCTGGTTCTGCTGCACCAAGACACCAGGCTGGGAGATGCAGAGGCCACAGCTCATGTCTCTGCTATGTCTTGGCAACTGTGACAGAGTGCCAAGGCAAACAGCTAGCAGCAGTTATGTCTGTCCACCACACGTAGACTTCCCATATCACACTAGTAAATTGACTACAAGAGTGACAAAATTCACTGCTTTATAAGAGTAGCTGGTAAATATGGGACTGCTATATCAGCTTATTAAGTTCTACCAGACTAATACTAGTAATTCAGATTCATAAAAAGGAAGACATCTAAAGAAAGATGTTTCCATGAGCATGCTTTTAAATCAAAATTTATGGGGGAAAGGCTATTGGCTGAGAACGGCCTTAGGACTGATTCTAATTTTCAGACTATGACATTACTTGAGCAGTATGTCTAGGCAAGGCAGCAATATAGATGCTTTGAAACAGAAAGTTACATCAGAATTAGAGACAGAATTATTAATTTATCTTGAATGCAGTTATGTTGCTAAAAAGCACCGTACTCAAACACAGTTTAATGAGTAATGTCAAATGGTGCATTTTAGTAGTGATGTCTATGAAATCCTTTAAGCAATCCATCTGTCTTTTGCATTACACCCCAGTGCTGTAGTGTTGTGTTAGTGTTTGAATATAATGGCATAATACATTCTTTCATTCTATTCTGTAGCTCCTGTGGAGCACTAGCACAGATTCCTGTCACAAGGAGTTTAGTTTCTTTATCATGTTTCTTAGCAGAGCATGTACATATCCAAGTTCAGGAAAAGCAGACCCCTATGAATTTATCCAAACCATGAATGGCAAGCAAGCCTGAGCCTTTGAGAAAGATGAGATTACTAGCAGAGTATAATTTCCAAGATGCAATAAATCTAGAATGAAAAATTACTTAAAAATAGTGTTAGATTACACATACAGATTATACACTTTTACAGTAGTTCTAGCTATGTCTTGACCCTTGAGAGAAGAAATTTTCCTGCAGATAAAAGACAAGGGTACTGTGTTTTACTGATCTGTGGCTGTGTGCATGTTTTACACAGACTGTCATTTTTGTCTCCTAAAACAAAAATCAAATGCGTTAAGTACCACAGAAGAGAAGAAAGACTGGGCTGAAGGACTTACTTGTGTGTGGATCCACCATGACTGGGAAAGCATTTCTTTATTCCCTGAATTTGTGTATTCTCTGCAGTTACATTACCAGAAAGAGTCTAGCTGAGGGTCTTGAATTCCTGTTTTCATGGGCCATGATTATAACCACACGGTCTTTAAGTAGAAATGAGCCTACTGAAATGTTGGCAAGAAAACAGGTAAACAGTCCACAAGCATTTTCAGGATCCAGATACTGGGCATGCCAAATATAAAAGCTCCAGTAAGATGCTCCCCTGACTTTCCATTGGAATTTTGTGGGGCTTTTACAGTTTCACAGATAATCTGGATATAGCTGAGTATTACCTTGGAGATCTCCAAAGGCAGAGAACTGAGCTTCCACTCTTCCTTTGGTGAAAAACACATGGCCAAAGAGCTATCTTAACATTCCTACACTTGTGGAAGTAAACCAAAATTGTCTTCTTGACTTTGAGTGAGAAGTGCTGCATTACACCTAAAAGAATGAGATGTAGAGAAATAAACAGGAAGGTTAATTCATCTGTTAATCAACCAACAGGCCAGGATGGAAGTCTGATATTGCTTTAGGAATAAATGTGAAGTGACTGTTGAAGAACAGTCCGTTAAGTAAAAAACCCAAGGACCTAGCTGTCCCAATTGTCCAAGGGGTGGTACTGACTAGAAGAAATGTCCTTTTCAAAGACCAGAAGAAAGAATGACAAGATGTATCCAGGGAAAGTTTGTTGAATACCAAAAGCAGCTGCCACATGATAGTTGCCCGAGAAAAAGAATACATATCTCTTTCATAGTATCTGTTCTTGTAGCTGTCATCATCAGAAAAAGCAGCACCAGAGGGAAGGGCCAGCCGTAAAATAATTGGTATAACTCGGCATGTTGGCCTGTACCCATACATATAGATCTGTGCCATGTATTATCAAATATCTTGGCTCCAGATAGGTTCCACTGGTAGGCAGATAGTACTGGATGGGACCAACTAATCTGTATCTATTAAGCTATGACAGCATTCAGCTTTTTCGTACAGGAGGCAGACTAGACATCCTGACAGGATTTTGAAATATCCTATTCATGCAACTGCATTCAGCTTCTTTTCGAGTCTGGAAAGAAGATGCGTCATCCATGGAGAACATGTCCTTAAAGTCCTTTAAGATGACCCAAAAAACTCAAGCTAAGAGAACTCTGGTGTTTGCAGATCACATGGGCAAAGGCCCTTTAACTTGGCTGCAGAATCCTGATCCCTGTACCTAACAGAACCAAGGAGAGGAAGAGGGCGAGCAGGCTGATGCACCACAAGACCTTTAAGAAAAGACAGATGCTGTCTTGGCCTTTGTATGGTGATGCTGATGTCTGGTTACACACCATTATAAGACGCTAGAAAATGAGATGACTTCTGGCACTGGACAGGATTGTCACAGGCTTAACTACATGATCCAGCAAAGGGACAAAATCAGATATTCTTTGATAATGCCAAATCCCAGCCTAAGCTAGTAGCTCTATTTACTCCAGCTTCTGTAGAGCTGTGAGCCGTGCTGGTGCTGCCTATTAATGACACTGGCATACGTTTTGCTGATTAAAGCAACTCAGGCAGGAGAAAACGAAGTCTTTAAAATCTGACGACATGCTGACCTTTTCTTCAATTCTCAGTGCTTTCTCTTTCCCATGTCTTCTTTCTAAGAGCTCCTTTAGGACTTCACATGACTGGGACTGAACATAATAATGACATGTTTCCTTCTACTTTTTACACTTTCTTGTACACTTTTTAAAATTTATTGATATGCATATCCCTTATTACACAGAGGAATCACAAAAATACTAACACAGATTTCTAACAAAGCATCTGTAAAACATGCTGTCCTAACACTTTTTTTTTTGACACAGTAATCATATAATTAGTAATTTTTAGATTCTAATATCCAATAATTCCAATAATTGCAGATTCAAAGTAAAACACTTGGCTTTACTGGTAACTTACATGATATATGAACAATTACAAACCCACTATTACTTATCACAATGGTAGACTATGATTTAGTATGGGTTAAGCTGGGATTTATGTTTATATATATATACGTTTTATACAGAGCAACAGAATGTTTCCCTTAAACCAGATTTTGCAACAAACAGAACTATATAATCAATTGCTGGAACAATCCTTAAATTTCTGATGTAAAAAAAATTCAAAAGGTTGACTGCCTTGGTGTCAATGCTTTTGGTCTGGATGCAAGGAGAAGAAACCATATCAACTAACTGCATGAATGTGGATTTTTTAAAGTAAAATAAATGGAAATGGAAATCAATTGAACTACAAATGAAAAATACAATAGAGTAAATTGACAAACCAGTTAAAAATATAGAGTGCTAATTGAAACATTGGCTGCTATAAAACATTTGCTCTAGTTCACTTTGAATATGCACCAGTGAGGAAAGGCATTGCTTTTCCCAGAAATCCATACATTTCACAAATGATTTGTAGCTAAACAGAGTAGGTTGAAAAATACAAATTGTTAGTTTTAGAATAAAGCTGATTTTAATTTTGTGTTAGATACTTCCTGATGAAGTGTATGTTTTGTTAAGGTTAATTCAGTTAGTATTCAGTTCTGGCATTGTTTTCAGGACTAGTATTCCTTCTCATCAGCTGAGAAAAAAAAAATACACAAGAAATTTTTTAATAATTGTCATGATTAACCTCACTTGCTAGCTAAACACCACACAGTTGTTTGGTCACTCCCCCCCAGCAGGATGGGGAGAGAATTAGAAGGGTAAAACTGAGAAAACTTGTGGGTTGAGACAAAGACAGTTCAACATGGAAAGCAAAATCTGTGCACAAGTGCAAAGCAGAACGAGGAATTCATTCTCACCTCCCCATGGGCAGGCAGGTGTTCAGCCATCCCCAAGAAACCAAGGCTTCATTAAACGTAATGATGGCTTGGGATGACAAACACTATCACTGCTTCCTTTTCCTTCTCCCAGATTTATATGCTGAGCATGATGCCATATGGTATGGAATGTCCCTTTGTTCAGAGAGGGTCATCTGTTTTGGCTGTATCCCCTCCCAACCCCTCTGTGAACCCTTAGCTTCCTTGCTGGTGGGGTGGTGTGAGAAGAAAAAAAAGCCTTGCTGTTGTGTAAGCACTGCTCAGCAGTGACTTAAACAACCCTGAGTTATCAACACTGTTTCCAGCACAAATCCAAAATATTTCCCATGCTAGCTACTGTGAAGAAAATTGGCCCTGTATGAGCCCTAACCAGTACGATAATATTCTCCCATCCCAGTTAACATCCTGCCATGCTTCATGCACCACCCAGGTTCAACACTGGACAGAAAAGAAGATGTACAGACTGATTAATCTGCAAATTGGCGGATACCTTTTGGAAAGAGACAGAATTGATTGTGTCCTCGAAGCGTTCTGCGGATGTAGAGCATAATTACTTCTTCCCTTTCGAGATATGCAATGAGTACACTTACAAGGACATGCTTCTGGGCAAGGGATTGAGTGCACCCTCAGTCAGTTTGCAAATGGCACCAAGTTGAGCGTGAGTGTTGGTCTCCTGGAGGGTAGACAGGCTCTGCAGAATGATCTGGATAGGCTGGATGGATGGGCTGAGTCCAGTTGTGTGAAGTTCAACAAGACAACTGCCAGGTCCATCCACTTCAGTCACACCAGCCCCATGCAATGCTACAGGCTGAAGGAAGAGTGGCTGGAAGGCTGCCCAGAGGAAAAGGACCTAGGGGTGCTGGTCAACGGCCAGCTGAAATGAGCCAGCGTGCTCCCAGGTGGCCAAGAAGGCCAATGGCAACCTTGGCCTGTATCAGCAAAAATGTGGCCAGCACGACAAAGACACTGGTGAGGCTACACCTCAAATCTTGTAGTGAGGTGGGGGCAGTGTCTTCTACCATGCCTGCAGCAAGAGGAGTAGAGGAAATGGCCTTAAGCTGAGGCAGGAGAGATCCATAATAGATATTAGGAAAAAATTTCATTGTTAGGGTGGTCAGGTGTTGATATAGGTTGTCCAGGGCTGTGGTGAGGTCACCATCCCTGAAGGTATTTTAGAGGCATCTGGATCTGGTGCTGGGTGATAGGGTTTAGTGGGGGTAGCAGTGTTAGTGCTGGGTGAATGGTTGGACTGAATGATCTTGAAGGTCTCTTCCAGCCTTGAGAATTCTGTGATTCAGTTTTGAGTCCCTCACTACAAGAAAGACATTGAGTTGTGAAGCGAGAAGGGCAACAAAGTTGGTGACGGGTCTGGAGCACAAGTCTGATGAGGAGCACCTGCGGGAACCGGGGTTGATTAGCCTGGAAAAAAGGAGTCTCAGAGGGGACCTTTTTGCCCTCTACAACTACTTGAAAGGAGGTTGTAGCCAAATGGTAGGGGTTGGTCTCTTATGTTAGGTCTCAAGTGAAAGAACAAGATGAAATTGCCTCAGGTCTAACCAGGGGAGATTTAGCTTTTATATTAGGAACAATTTTTTCACGGAAAAGGTTGTCAAGCATTGGAAAGGCTGCCAAGGGAAGTGGTGGAATCACCATCCCTGGAGGTATTTAAAAGATGTGTAGATGCAGCACTTGGGGACATGGTTAGTGGTGGACGTGGCAGTGCTGGGTTAAAGGCTGTACTTCACAATCTTAAAGATCTTTTCCAACATAAATGATTCTATGATTCTATGAAAAATCCAGAAGACCCAGAAGACCCAGAAGAAAGAGGT
This sequence comes from Oreocharis arfaki, assembly GCA_013398015.1. Lineage (NCBI taxonomy): Eukaryota > Metazoa > Chordata > Aves > Passeriformes > Paramythiidae > Oreocharis > Oreocharis arfaki. The sequence goes on from VZRR01002748.1 coordinate 150,135, forward strand.
GTGGTCCATGTGAACACATTATCGCATCACTGAGTATCATCACAATGGAACTAAAAGCCAGTGTAGTTGTTTGCCATGATGGTTTTCTGTTCAAGTGAGCAAGGTCAATATAGTTGTTTGGGCCAGGGAATTCTTTCTCAGTACTGAAAGTACAAAATTCAAAGGGTTTCTTCCAATGAACTTCTGTCTTGTGTTATTGGTGTCAGACTTAGATAAATAGAAGCAGACAGATAAAGAGGGAGGAAAGACAGTAATGAAGACATGAACAGTTTATCAGAGGTAATTACAATTAGCGCTTGGTCCATGTCATCAGCCATCTGTCCTGCCTCCTTTCTCAGTTTCTTTGGGATACAGAGCACTATATAAGTGTGTTGTCACAGAGTGACAAGTGCTAGCCTGTGTGTTAAAGAGCTGAGACAAATCAATGAAGTTTGTCACTGTACCACTTCTAGAGTGCAGTGACTGACACAAATGGCTGACATAAATTGCTTTACTTGACATGAAACAGCTGCTTTTCTGCAAAATGCAGGCCACTCCCAGGAATACCCACCAATTAATGGAAATTGCTGGCAATCATCAATTTCTCATCTATTGGGTGAAGAAAAAACAGTAACACCTCCCGTCTGTGGCAGAGAGCTGCAACATCCCTTCACTTTCAGGAGGGCTTGTGAAGGGCAACCTGAGTCCCAACTATGCATGCGGTAAAAGGAGTTCCCTGCATCTTCAGGTATCTACCTGTATCTACCTCTACCACTGAACTCCTGACTGGTAGAACTAATCAGGAGATAAACCCCTGGATATTTGAAATGAACCCTTCTACTTGAGTAGTAGGATATGAACCTTTTAATTGTGTTAATAAGGTACTGATTTCTTGTTGGGAAACAATGACCAGAGCCCAGAACTCTCTGACACAAAGCAACTGATGCTTATTTGCACACTCAGGGCCTCGACACAAATAAACCATAGGGAAATAGGGCCTCAAATTGCAGGAACAATCTATCATCAATTTTGTAGCCTTGATCACTCTACTTAGGTAAAGAAGACTCTTCTTTAGTAACTCAGGAAATTCTTTCTGTTAAAACACAACGAGTTTTATTTTAATTTTACAGCTTGGTGTAGACATTATTGTGTCCTCCTGTCACCTTCTCACCTTCTGAGACAGTGATTTAACTGCCAACCTTACTATTATCCTGAAATATGTGCTCAACTCTCTCTCAGTAGTTGTGCTGAAGATGGCATAACTAGTGCCTGGGAAACAAAAATGAGGAAAAATTATCATGGTCACATAGCCTGATATTGAATGCACTGCTTTAGCAGCCGAGGAAACCTGTATTCCTCTGTACCACCAAATATTCCTATTTTGCACAAATATTCCAACCACCAAGCTACTCAATGAAAGCAGATAATGCAAAACACAGCAGTTGTGGTTCCAGAAAAGTGTCAGACCTCTCAGGTGAGAAGAATTCCTAGTCATGGTTAGGAATTTGTGTTTAAATGCTGAGATACTTTTAACCACCCAGGCCAGGAATCAGCTGAATAGGGTTTCTGTCAATCCAGCTTTTAGGCTCAGACACCTATACAGATAAATGTATACCTAGACCATCTGAAGGACCCAAAGGACAGGAATGAACTAGAGGTTTGTATGAAACAAAATTTGAGATATTATATTAGTTTTAAGACCTGAAGAAGTCAAAAGACCATCACAAAAAGAGGTAAAGAAAAGGACCAAATGGCAGCAATAAAATGCTTTAATTCATGCCACATTGGAAAAGTATAGATTTTCAGAATCCAAACTTCTGCATCAATCAGTTCCTTTTCCTGCCATTTCTTATTTCCTCATTTCTTATCTACATCATATAATATGACATGAAGTGAGATGACAGGGCATTCCTACTGTTTACTATAAGGAATCACAGCAACCTCTAACTCTTCCTCTGCATACAAGACACCTTTTGTAGCCTTTCCTCTTGAAATCTCATTCAACTCATGTCACTGAATAGATTTCTCTTTAGAGACAACAAAAAAAAGATTTATGATATTGTGCCAAAATGTTGAAGAGTAAGAGATTCGAGCCATTGTTCTTGCAGTTATTAGCTCTCAGGTCATGTCTGATATTAAAAAAATGTTACTGTGTACAATTGAAAGAATAATCGGAAGCAGAACTGTTACTTTATGTTGTTAACGGCTATAGTAATGATTAAAGATGAGTGACAGGTCATTTGTCATCATGTAAAAATTCATTAAATTTCTTTTTCACTTCATACCCCTGAAAAAGAAATAAGGAAAAAATGCTCACTGAGAAACTACCTAGGAATCCAAATACAAATATAACACCATTTCTCTGTACTTTATTAACATGAGAAAAGGTATGGATACTTCTTAGCAATAAATACAGATCTGAAAAATAAAAAATTCACATTGAGCAATATTATCTACATTAACTTGTCCTAGAATGGCACTGTAGAAGTAATTACACAACTAAGTAACGTGCTTGTGTACAACTGTAATGAATTCCCAAAGTAATTGAAGAACTTCACACTGAGAAAAATAATTTTGTCCATTCTTCCGTTTATTTCACACAATATTCAGAGACAAACCGCGTGAATTGCAACTAGAACTGATGGGAAGGAATGTATTAGATCATGTTGTGAAACATGATCTGAAGTTCAAACTTCAAACATCTGAAGTTTTTTGACATAAAATAGAGTTTTAGGTCACAAAACCCACTACCTTTTCAGTGTATGTATTCTTTAGCACTAATTTGTGTCTCAGTTGCTGTGAGATACAGATCAAGGCGAAACTTTTACACTCACTAGGTAACCAAAAGGATTAGCAAAATGAGAGATTGGCTTCAGTAATGTACTACAGCTGTTGGAGACTCTGTTGTCATAGGATTGATGAGGCCAGGAATAATTTGAGTCTCTTGACAAAATTATATAGCAGCTGCTACAAACATTGACATAATTTTATATATCCCAGATAACTTCATATCTTCACAGGGAAATTCACATTTACTACTGTTCTAAAATTTTGATTGCAAAAAAATTGCTTGATGAATTTATTTGCCACATCTGTTTTAATTTCCGTGACTATTTGAAATATTCCTTCTAGTTTACAGAAAATGTTGAAAGAATTCTGCTTTTGGTTTGTTTCAAATCAAAGCAAAATCAAAGATAGGGTCCCCAGCTTTCATCTGAATTACTAACTTTGGGTTTTGGCTGCTTCTGGTAGCTAGGCAATTCAACTGTAGTGCTTAGAGAAATGGGAAGCATCTGATTACAGAAGTGAATTTCAGGCAGCAATAAACCTTCAAAATCAAAATGAACTTGTCATATTTGGACATTTTGTTTTGTGTAAATCCTATTAATCCTGAGCATGAGTGAAGCATAAAAAGTTTAGTAAAGGCCATAATTTCATATCAAGATTTCATTGTCATTTCACATGTTTTGTGCACAGTCCTTCAGAACACCTTTAAACTTTGGGAGAGCAGTTCACACAATGTTGTTTGCACACCTTTACCACAACCCAGTTTATTATTAGTGAATGTCTTGACATTCACACATGCAGTCTTTTAAACAGAAAATCATTAATTGAAATTTATTTTTGAGCTAGTTAAAAAAGTGATATCTTGAGAGTATTGTAGCAAGACTCATCATGGTTTCTTTTGTTAGCTGAAGAAAAATACTCCTTTTTTTTTTTAATATATTGCTAGGTTAATTCTTGTGCTACTTCAGCAGATATCATTAAAGCTCCACAGGTTTTGTCTAAGTTCTGCTGTAAATCTGAAATAGTGCAGTTTGTGATTTTTTTTTTTTTGATATTTCACTATGAACTAGAGGTATATATTAAATTACAGCATGTTTCTATATGACTCAGAGGACACAAATCTTTCTTTTAGGATTTCTGCCAAGTAAGAAACAACAATAACAGAAATAAGATTCTGCAATATACTTCATCATTTTACCTCAGTTAGGTTTTCTGTAACCTAACTTGGGTAGTTAAAAACAACATGTTGGTCGACGTTCATCTGGTCTATCATTATTCACAAGTATACTTGGTTCTGATCCATCATTCACTTTGTTTATGCATTATCTAAAGGAAAATTTTCACACTTACCTTCAAACATCCAACTTACCAAGTCCCACCTATGCAGAGGATCCAAGGGGTGTAATAATAAATGCTTAGATCCTCTAAAAAACTGATACCTCAAAAAATTCTGTAATATTACTGATGGTTTTGAGCATTGGGACACTGAGATTTATGAAGGACTTGGATACGATGAAAATGTGAGTTTGACCTTGTGCTTTAAACTCACGTGCAAAGTATTGCAGTATTGCAACTTGAGACACTAACAGGTTTCCCAAACTAACTTCCACAGACTGCTGCTGCGTTATCTTTCACCAATTTTCTTGGCAGAAGAAAAGTCACTACTCTAGAGAAGAAAGAGAATGATCTTTCTTCATTACAGTGTGCTGTTGTGAAGCAACAGAGTGGAGGTAGACACCTTTGAGGTCATTCTGGAAAAAAAAACAGAGAGGAAGGAAAAGGAGGCTCCCATGATAGATGGCAAAGACCTGGAAAATGGATGTGCACAAAAGCATTTTCACAGGTTTTGGATTTGTTGCAGGGGGAGGTGGTGGTGGGGAACCCAAAAAATACCCATGTGACTGTTCTTATCCAGAAATCTATACTTGTGGGGAAAAAAAGGACTTCAAGGGAAATGCTTTCTTTGAAAGCTAATAGTGTAGGTTCAGGTTGACCCTGAACAGGTCAGACCTTTCTAGGCTCAAACTAGGTCTTCTCTGAGTTCCTTTGATCACTCAAAACCTTACCTTTTATTCTATTTTTTAAAATTATTATTGCTTTTCAATGGTACAATGATTAATGATAAAATACTGAGGGATTTACATAAATTACAAGACATTGTTATTATATGCCTAGATGCATGTCAAATGTTTTCATGATGACTAGTATAATAACAATATCAGCTGAATCAGATACATATGAAAAGGTTGTATCTTCTTTTTTTCCCCCATAGTTTAGTTAAAGAATAAGATCAAAAAGCCAAATATATTAACAATTTTTAGACAAATTAACTAGATTGATAATGTTTTTCAACATGTAACATTAAGAAATTATTCTCTTAGCTTGCTATAAGTAGAGAATCATTATGTATTTTTTTTTTGGTAGACATTATTACAGTGTTAATCAAGCTATTTTGTTAGTCACATAAATATAATTACTTTAGAGGAAAATTATTTTGTAGACAAAAGTCTTTAATCAGTGAAATACACTAATTCAATTTTATTGTTATATGGATCTTCACTGAGTCCTAATCACAAAAACATTATGCCGTAGATCTAGCTCAGCATTCCTAGCTGCAGAGTGGAAGAGTGATCATTCTTCAGAACATTCCCAGCCTTAAGGAAGCATAAAAAAGAAAGTAAAAAGCCCTACAGCTCCCATGTTTTTCTTCTGTGAAGACAATCTGTAGGTAAAAAAAGACTACAATCTGGTTTTTTTTCCAGAAGAAAGCATACCTTTATAAATGCAATATATAAATATTGGTTGATGACAATCTAGGGAAGAGTGCTCTTTCTATTGAAGAACACTGTTTTGTCAAGTTTTACAAGAATGGTTTCATGCCTAAGAAGAAACCTCCAATTCCAAAAAGTGCAACCACCGAGGGAAGCAGAAGCCGTAGGCTACTGTTAAATACTCAAGTACCAGTGTATCAATAAATAGGAACAGGAAATATTATGTATCCTCACTAAAAATTTTGCAAGGGTTTTTTCTCTGCTTTTCAAAAACACAGTGCTGTCTAAATATAAAAAAAAGTAGTCTAAACTGCATGTATCTGAATCCTTTCTATATGTGCAAGAATAAAACCAGATAGTCTGGAACTAGAGGTAGTCTGGTTTCTCAGTATTAAGAAACCTCGATGTGATTCTGTTCAAACACACCTGTTGTGAACAGCAATCTGAAATTACAAAGACCAATAACTAGGTAGTATTAGAGGCATGAAACATATTGGTGAAAACTGTGATTTGTCCCCAAAACAAGGTAGAGGTACCAGAGGCATTTTGACCTTCAGAAAATTTTGATTTAGCAGTCTTGAATAACGAGTGGTAGCTTATGAACTAAAACAAGATGGATAGTAGGTATGAGGAGAAATGCTTTTTCATGATTATTACTCTTGCTATGTATGCAGTCCATACCTATGAAGATTAATGTTGCCATTGCTAAGGCGGGAGTATAAATCTTGTATTAAGCAGATCTCCAGGAACAATAGGTATAGGAGAAACCTATGTTTCTTATCACAGGCATAGCACAGACTCTGTCTACACAAAAAAAAAAAAAAAAAAAAAAAAAAAAAAAAATTATCCAAAAAAAAAAATCCTCCCCGGGGGACGCCACAAACTCCAAAAAAAAAAAAAAGGCAACAAAATTATCCGAGTGATCAAATTCCTCATTGGGGCAGCCCCAAACTCCTTACCATTAGATTACAGGCTCAGTTTCAGAAAAAGGCAGTGTGCCTGTCACTCTCTGTTTCTATTAGACCGCACATCATCTGTCTCTGTGCTGAGAGAAGGCTGGTGCTCAAGCGCCAGGCTGTTGCTGTCTGCGCCGTGTGCTCGCTGTACTCCTTGCCTGTGAGTGCTTGAAACGACTTGTAGGAATGGTGCTGTACTGTGCCTCCTTGGAACTGACAGTAACAGGCAGAGTGGTCCACATTGCATCAGCTGCAGCAGTCTCCACCTCCCACACTCCTCCAGTACTATCCTCACCTGCCTTCACACCTTAAGGCACCCCTCAACACACTTGCATCATTAGTGAGGATGTACAGGCACCTTTTCAAGTCACTCAGTGAAAATAAGACTTGGACTGGCTATGAAACAACTGCCACTAACTCTGAATAGAAAAGGAGAGTTGTATGTAAAAACAGTGAGGGCATGCCTCGTTCCCTATGCTCAGTTTGGTTTGTTTGTCACTAATGAAGTGGGCAGTGTCTGTCATTGGATGAATCAATAACAATGGATCTATATAGTAAAGGTCTTCTGAGTCACACCAAATGCTGGTTACTATTGCTCCTAAAATAAAATATGTCATAAATGGAAATCTAGGAAAGGATGAAAAATTGAGAAGTGTCTTCTGTCTCATGTGCCTTCCAATGCTTTTGGTTCTAGAGTCAGAAATTGTATGGATGCATTAAGTAGGTATCCTTGGACTCCTCTTCCATGAGTTTTCCCCGTCTCTCCTCCAGTCCATGTTCTTTTTAGCATTTCTAACATTCTTTGGAGCAATTCCACTAGCCTACAGCTACTGTCTGAAAAACGAATTCCCTAAGATTGTTTGGAAGCTGACTCCTACCAAATTGATCTATCCCTCCTTTTATTTTGGACAACTTCATATTCCCAATGGACTATCAATCCTTACCCAACCTCTCCCAGACTCTCTCTTTTAAAGAAGTCTATCTTAGTCTTTTTTTTTTGTCATTTCCCCCCCAAGTTTCACAGTCTTCTCTTATTTCATTATTTTATACAATGAAGCAGTGCAGTTCCACACATTTGATAATCCTTGTTTTCCTTTCCTGAATCTTTTCCAGTTTTCATAGACTCTATTTAAAAGGGAGGAGAAAGGGGCGATTCCAAAGAATTATCCAATGAGATACGATGTTCCTTTTTTTATTCTTTACTCCTTTTTAAAATGATTCATACCTTTGATTTGCTTGTCTTACCAATATTGAGCTGACATTTTCATAGAGCCATTTATTATGATCCAAGGTTTTGTTCCTGAGTGATAACGACCAGTTCAGGATCCACTGTGTTGTATGTGTAGGCCTGCTCGTTCCCCTATACATGGCTTGACATTTATCTATACTGAGTTTCGTCTGCCATTTTATTGGCTACTCATTTGTCTTCCTGAGGTCCTTCTGCAATTTTTCAAGGTCTGCCTTCTTTTTTACTGTGCTGAATAACTTGCTATCAGCAGTAAACTTTGTCACTTCACTAATAGCTTTCAGTTCCAGGTCATCTACAAATATCTTGAACTGCACAAGTCCCAGCACAGATCTGTGTGGAATTCAGTGCTGATTATGCTGCAAAAAGTATTCATTTCTACCCTCTGTTTCATCATTTAACCAAATGATGAAATAAAGTGAAGGACTTTATCTCTTACGCTGTAACTGCTTAAGTTCTTTAAAACTTTGGATGACAAACCATGGCAGAAACTTAGTGGGACTCCAGGTGGGATATATCAGGCAGAATATCCTTACCCACATGCTTAACTTTAAAATACTACAGAATGTTTATGACACAGGATTTCCCTTCAAGAATTTGCATTGTCTCTTTCCCAGTATTGATCAGGTTTATGCATGTGACTACTACTTTTTGCCTTATTATAGGATATATTAATTTGCCTTTTTGAGATATCGGGCTTACGTACCCTGAATTTCTTGGAATCTCACCGGGGATCAATTTAAAATCAATTTAAAATCAATCAATTTGCCAACTACTTCAAGTACCATGAGAATTTTAAGCAAATCTTGGGTACATATTTGATCCTGCCAAATAATCAGTGTTCTGATCATTGTCACTAATTTTATTCCACTGAATGATGCTTAGCAGATTGCTCTCTTTCCACCAAGTTTCTGGTATGTCTGCTGTTTTGTTATGCATGTTCCTTCATTTGACATCTTATACTTATATTGTAACTGTGCAGGTTTGCTTCTCTTCTCAGCATCCAGTCTAAATCATACTCGGTCTGGCTAACTCTATTCTGTGTTCTAGCCTTTACAGAGACTAAAAAAATTTCCATAATGTCATCCATAGTAGATATGTCATCTCCACCTCTGTTGTGTTCTGGACTTGTCAGCTTACTCTTCTTTCATTTTAAAGTTCACTCTCAATTTCCTTGATATTAAATGGTAGCAGATTGATCCACTTGTCATTGAGGAAGTGCATCTCTTCTGCCTGACCGTCCATTATGCTAGAAGCTTGTGATGCCTCTTAATCCTTACTACTGTCTTCTCAGCCTGGCATTAGAAGTTTGCCTCTCTTCCTTCTTCTTCAGTGTCACAGAAATTGCAGAGTATTACAAAGAACACTAGTTCAGTTGGTCCCCCTTTTTCTGAAAATTCTTAAACCCCTAAAATCTACTCTATCTCTCTCCTGCCTTTCACTCTGCTATTTTTACTCCCATGCACACCAGCTACAGACCCCCTCTGTTGTTTCCTAGCAGTTGGTAGAGACATTTCACAAGGTCTGACACATTTGTGCACTTGGCAAGCAAGTCACCATGAAATTCTCTCCGCAGTCACAAGCCCAGCTTGCTATTTTTCTGGTAGCAATTGCCCACCACTGCAATCTGCCTCTTGCTTCCAGCAGAGCCTCTTGCTTAGAGAGGCATTTCCTTGGCACAGGATGGCAGATGAGCAACTTTCACCGAGGCAGACTCCTGACTGAGATCCTTTACCCTTCACCCACCTGATGCCTCCCACCCTGGCACCAGCCCCCAGCTGGGGCCTCTTCTTCGGTCTCAGTGCCTCTATGCCAATCTGAAATGCAAATATGATTCTCTCTGTGCATCTGTGCTGTTTCTCAGCAGTACTGGGTTTGCTGCCTTGACGAAGAGATGATTAAGTACCTGTGAAAGCTCTCAAAGAATCTCTCCAGACTCTGAGATAGTTCAGATCACCCACTCTAGCCTCAGAACAGTTTTGGGGTTTTTTAATGTTAGAGTTGCAACCTACCTACAGTGTACACATCTGCTACTTGCCCTGAGAACATGTACAGTCATCTGATACTTGACACAGCAAAATGATCCCTCCTCTCCATCCTCATGCTGGACAACCCCACCTCTATTTCTTTCTGAAAGGATACGAAATTGATTCATAATGTAAGCATGCAAGTCTCATTTAAGAATTAGCTTTAAAAAGCCCAACTAATCTCTAATATTCCCCTATGTTTATACATGTTTTCACAGTTTCATCCTAACTATAACTGTTTCTCAATACAAAATCTTCACATAACAGACTAACCCAAAAATGAGTTATTGACCTCCATACCAGCACAGACACTGTATTTAGAGCTCACCCAAGTATTTTCCTAGAAATTTTGATCATTTTTGTCGTATGTAATGAATTTTAAAATTTTTATTAATACAGCCATATTTTGGTCAAATTCAAATTAAAACACTCCAATACAATAGAAAATAGAGAATTTAAATTTAAATTTTAATTTGAATATAGATAGAATAGTCGGCTGACCGTGTTTCATGATACACTCGGTATCTAAACAGTATCTCCTCTGCCTCACATACCCCTACTTCTCTTTAGTGTTAAAGATACTGAGGTTTAAAACAAAAGCATATTCATCTATTGGCAAAAAATGAAGCTGCAGTTACATGAAGCCAGACAACCCACTTTATAGAGCTGATAAGAAAACAAAAGAGACCCTGTTATTTTCACACAATGCCAAATATTGCTTGCAATATGTTCATATTTTGTTTCACTACTATTTTGTTTTCAGTAATGTTTATTATTTATTTTTATCTCAATTCATGTACTGTGTGATTTATTACTTCAGTCACTGAATAAAGAAAATATTTGAAGCAGCATTTCTCTGCTGGCACCCTAGATGTATCACTTGCTTCCTGCAAATATTAATTTTGTGCATTTTTGGAATATTTTTACAAGCACAGTGACAACAAGTCTTTTCAAAATGGCTTTCTTTGAGATGGATTACTTTTCCTTCCTGTAGTTCTGTATGATTTGTTTGTGAAGAACTGTGGGAAACTCATATAAGGCTTACTAAATAAATTCGGATTGTAGCTATTAAGATTTTAGTTTATTATAGACGCCTTTCTATTCTTTTTGTGAATCATAAATAGTTTCAATGAATATTAATTAAAGAAAAGGTCCACATTATTTACTGTAACCAGTTACATCAAACAAAGAGAAAAAATTACATTGCATATCATCAGGATTTAAATGCTGATTAGAATGCTGAAAATTTCCAGGGAGAAAATTTTTTTTCTCAGATGTTATGCACAGAGAACTATGTCTCCAAACTACACATATTTGTATCTTTTCTCCCCATCATAAGATGATTTTCCCTACAAGATGATTATATCATCTATATTGCCTTTTTAGTTGAGCATTTGACCTGAAGACCTGCATTGTAAAATAGTACAGTTCCCATTTTACAGATTGGGAATGAGGCATTAAGAGGAAAAGCAATTTTTAGATCATGAAAAGGAAGTGATTTGAAGGTAAATTTAAGGATACTGATATAACCACGGTTCTCTCCTATGGGAAATATATCTACTTTCTATGGGAAGATATAGTAAAAAATAAAGATATTATTAATTTTCCATCAAACTAAAGCAGCACGACTTTATATGTGAAAGACTGAAATTCTGTTCTTTTGTTTTATTGTAAACTTGTGTGGAAATGAAGGGTAATATCTAAATTTTCTATAATTGATGTGAATCTATTTTTTAAACAATTTTGTTAATCCCTTTCCAATAGTTCAAGGACCAGTACTTATTATATGAGAACATAACAAAAGTTGGAATAGTGGTTATGCCCTTCTGATTACTATTGTGGCTTGGTAAAAAAACTTCAGCATTGCAGTGAAAACAAGTGAAAAGTAGTCCGTGGAAGAGAAACAGACACAATAATTATCAGCCAGCAAAAGGAAAAAAAATGTTATAGTCAGCAACAGTGATAAGCTTTTAAGCCTGGGCAGTTTCAGTTCTTGCCTAATAATACACAGTTTATTTGTCTGGATGCATCCTGAATATTGAGGTAGCATGCCTTTGTCACCAGGCAGCTGTAAGCAAAGGCCACCTTTGCCATTTGTTAACACACAGCCTCTTTTACTGTTAAGGATCTCAGGTGTGCTTGCTCATCCAGAAGTCTTTACTCAGAACAAAAGGAGCAGATGGTTCTGATGTCTTGCTGTGGTCACCTCTTCTTCACATTTCTTTGTCTGACATGCAGACATCACTCAGTCGTTTGTGTTGTTCCTTTGTTTCCTGAATTAGCCCTTAAGCAGTACATTCACAAGTGTTTCAGCTGCAAAATGAGAGTTTTCTTCTGTACGTTCATCTACCCCAAGATAGGAGATCAAAAGTCAGTCTCAAGTACTAGGGGTTATTTGAGGTTTGAATTTTGGGTCTTTAAAATGTTACCTCATTGTGATCTCCCCCTCCTTTTTGTTGGCATCTCGGCATAGCTGATGGCAGATGCCATTTCAAGATGAGAGCCCAGCATGTCTACAGGGAAATGAAATGAGAAGGGCTGCCTAATGGAGCCCCATCTATGGTAGCGTGATTGCTTTTGAAAAGCAGAGAAAGATGGTGATTGATTGTGAAAATACGGATGAATACGGTATAAAACCAATCGGCTCAGCAAGGACAAAGGAATAAAGGAGGCCTGTGGGAACCTGAGAAAAGCACCAATTTCCTCATGCACCACTAGGAACCCTTGCTGAGGAGATACAAGCCTAGGCAGTTTTGCATTTCAAGAGTCTATATGCTCCTGTTACATCAGTCTGTCACTTTATCACAATAAATCTTATATTAAGCTGAAATAGTGGATTGTCTTTAATATATTCTGCTACAACTCACAGAAAATCATATCAACATCTTGACAATGTTCCTGTACCTGCTTTTCATTATGTCCAGGGAAGGATGAGAAAGGAAATCTAGTCTGCTAATGGCTTCCCCCACCTCTCTCATCCTCAGGAGAGCCTTTTGTTTAGCTGAGTTAAAAGATGCTCAGGTTGTATGTGAACCTTCCCAGGTACATGACTGCATTATGCATGACATATACAGCTTTTTGACAAATACATGACCATTTCTGAAGTCGGCTAATTATGAAGCTTTTCTGAAACATTGTATACAAATCCACACTGGACTACAAATTGGTAGAAACTTCAATTTCATTAAATTATCTATCAAATCACAGATTCTTTGAGGAGAAATGAAAAAATAGCAGTAAGACAGAGTTTCTATGATAACTTAAAATAAAGAAATAGCCAATGCTGAATTCTCCAAAAAAATTAGGATTCTTTTTCTCCTGCATATCTGACCCCTTTTTCTGAAGATTTTTCTTTGAGCAGCCTTTCCTTCCTCTCACTCCATAACCCCCCAATCTGCTTCCAAGTATTCTCTGGTTTTGTGTATTTAAATGTGTGTGCTTCCAATAAATTCAATTGGATTTTCTTAGAGAACATTGAAGATAAGAGATTTTAACACCTTCCCCCCCCTCCTTTTTTTTTTTTTTTTTTTTTTTAAGGTAGTGTGCTGTTTGGGTATGAACAAAGTACAACTTTTTTCTTGTATAACTGAAATGATTCACACTTTAATGCAATATGCTGAGCTGGAATATTTTGTGAATTAATTTTACATGCAATGCAAGAGATATTATGTGCTTTCAAAACCTACTGTTGGATCCTTTTCCTCAGGAAAACGTCAAAGAATTGGGACTCTCTATATATGTTCTTCAAAAATATTTGAGTTCAACAAAGATCAACTTCACTGTAAGAGGCTGTAAATGGGGAGGACATAGGGTTGGGCCAGTTCACATGAAAGTTATGAAAGTTCTTTATTTATTAATAATTTGGTTATGTGAGGCTATGAGGTTATGTGTTAATACCTCATTTTGTTTGCTTTAACATTTTGATATTGCCTATAATCAACTTCTACAAAACAATAACAAATGCTGACATGCCCATTTCTAGCACTTCATGATTCTTATCATGCAGTGATCCTAAACTTAGTGATCTTACATTCTGACTTTCATTCTTGGTCATTTGAATGCTATAAAATATGCAAAACACTCGACAATATGGTTTGAATGATATTAGTTCTCAATGTACAACCTGTCTTTCTCAAAAGCCCTGACCAGTCTTGCATGGGAGCCTTCATTCTTACATTTTGCCCGTGGACCCAGGACCTCCATTTAAACTTGGGTCCGGGCTCCCAGTTTTGGCCTGATTTTTGTTGAGAGCGTGTCATCTCCAGTCCTGTTTCTGGCCCTGCCTCCCTGGTGAATCCTGGTGAACTTGCTGCTCTCTGGCATATGTCTATTATGGGCTAGTTGATGTTCAAATACAGCACTTTGGGATTTGAGCAAGAGATGGGCAATCAGGTAGTTCTCTGGTCATGTCATGTATCAACCTTACACGATCATCTTTTGCGCGGGGCTGTCAATCACATGCTGTCAAACTGAACCACTTTCAAAAGAAAAAAAATACCTTCTTAATAATTATTGATAATGTGTTTATGTTTTCCAATCAAACAAAGAAACTGTATTTGTCACTTTGTCGATTGGATACCACCATTTGACTTCCATTAGGTCTTTGCAATATCTGAAATGACCTTAGGTAACCATTCATTCTGTTTCTGTCTCAAGCATTTGTTTACAGGTGAGTGCACTTCAGTCATATCAGCAACAAAATTTTTCACATTCTTTTTGACAAAATTCAATGGAATGATTGACAGCAAAGGAGGCCATCAGTCAATAAAGGTGGAAGGCAGCATAAATGATGCATCACACTACTTTCCAACCTGTGAGCAAAGTCAGACAGGGCACTAGAAAATGGAAACAGTGCTGAATGAAAAATAAGATATTGTGCATGTGTGCACAGCAATTTCAGCTCATGAATTTGTAAAGGTGTGAAGTTGTTATCTAAATAACAGAGGAGAATAGTTCTGATATTCTCTCATTAACTCTTTGGGAACCATAAACCATAGTCACTAAAACTTTAAGCTAGATCCAAATTGGCTCCCAGTAGCAATTAAAACTCTTTGGTTGGGTGGAGTCCCATAGTAGGATCTTAAATTCCATTAAAAAAACCCCAAACACCAAACCCAGACAAATAGTATCTTTTCTCACAGCTTCTGGACAGAAACTATCGCTGAAAACAGATCCATAGAATAGAGCCAAGAAGTGAATTGTCCATGACTAATAGTAACATGCACACCTGTGCAGAGCTCACAAGGCGGATTCACAGTTTTGAGCAGGCATTAATGAGCTTTTGAACATGAAGACTTCTCTAACTCCCGTATTAACTCCCGTTAATATCCCTCAGTTTGATGTACACACCAAGTTGTATAGTGCAGTCAACATACTGGAGGGGAGGGAATGCCAGAGGCACCGTGACAGGCTTGAGAGGTGGGCCTGAGTGATCCTCATGAGGTTCAAGAAGGCCAAGCGAGAGGTTTTTCACCTGGGCCAGGTCAAGCAGGAATACAGACTGGACAGAGAATGGATTGAGAGCAGACTTGAAGAGAAGGACTTTGGGGTTCTGGTGGACAAAAGCTGGACATCACTTGGCAATGTGCTCTTGCAGCCACACAACTGTGTCCTGCACTGCATGAAAAGCATCATGGCCAGCAGGGTGAGAGAGGGGGTTCTTTCCTTCTACTCTGTTCTCGCGAGACCCTACCTGGAGTGCTGCATCCACCTCTGGGGTCTCCAGCACAAGAAAGACATGGATGTGTTGGAGTGAGTCCAGAGAAGGGCCACAAAAATGGTCAGAGAGCTGAAGTACCTCTCCCGTGAGGAAAGGCTGTTCAGTCTGGAGAAGAGAAGGCTTTGGGAGACCTCACAGCAGCTCTCCAGTACCTAAAGGGGGCCTACAAGCGCGCTGAAGAGGGATTTTTCACAAGGGCAGGTAGAGATAGGATTTAATGATTTTAACCTGAAAGAAGGTAGGTTTAGATTAGATATTAGAAAGAAATTCTTCACTGTGGTGGTGGTGAGACACTGCAAGAGGTTGCCCAGAGAAGTTGCTGCCACACCACCCCTGGAAGTGCTCAAGGCCAGGTTGGATGGTACTTTGAGCAACCTGGTCTAGTAGATGGTGTCCCTAGGGGCAGCTGGACCAGGCGAGCTTTAAAATGCCTCCCACCCCATACCATTCTATGATTTTCCCAAGCAAGATGAAATCTTCTTTTGACTTATTAGGTACTTACTTAGGAAGAGTAAGTACTTAAGTACTTAAATAAATAAATAAATAAATATCCTTATTTCCTTAAGGATAAGGAAAATGAGATAATGACTTTTTAAAAATACTGTCTAGGCCTAAAACAGAAATGTAGTCACCATATTTCTACATATTTCTTGTGTAATGACAGTGATATTTGCTAACCATAGATTTGAGTGAATCAGATCTATTATATGATACTGGGAGAACGAGTGATCTCAGACACATAATTAAAATGCTTTCCTAATGTGCCTGCATTTAGATAATGTTTCCTTTGAGAGTATGTGGAATTCTTTGCCAGATGAGATCAGACTAAACAGCTATGATTAGAAGAATTTAAGTACAACACCATTTCATTTTGGTAAACATGAAAACAAATCAAAATGATGCTTCCTGAAGAATGCAATTTAAAAATTGCACTCATGTTCTCAACATTTTTATGGAATTTTTTTTTTTCAAATATAAGAATAGAGAAAAGTTTTTTATTTACAAATTACTCTGTGTCTGCATTTTTTTCAGAATGTCAAAATCAGCCTTGTTTGAAGGCAGCTGGTGATGTGGGACTAATATTTTTTTCCAGAAAACAAAATGTTTCCTCAAAAACTTTCAGAAAGATTTTAAGATATGTTCCTGAGGTGTAAGCTAAGGTAAAAACCTGAAGAGCAATTCTAAATATTATTCTATATTACTAAAGACTTAACTCTACTGAGTAGATGAAAAAGATTTATAAGAAAATTTAGTTTTAAATTAGGTATTTTCCTTGTTAGAGGAACACTTTTTAAGCAATTACTATATCAGGTATCCCAAATGTAACTGAATATACAGAAGAGCTAACTTCCAAAATGAATTTTTACTTCAGAGATGTACTTATTTCCTGTTTATATTTTGTTTTTCAAAGTGCAATTTCAATGACAGTTAAGCCCTGAGAATACTTTGAATCATAAAAGAGATTTTTAGCACGTGTCTTTTATTTTAGCATGTGCAGATAAATGCACATGTAAGTTGCATGGAGGTTTGGATTGTTCTAGTGATCCACCTGAAAACTGTCACTGTTTTCTTTCTTTTCTGGTAGAGTTAGGTAGAGTCCTTAGACAAACAAGCCTGTGAAATTCACTCTTGCAGTAACCGCACCAGAGCTGCTGCAATAGAGGGGCTGCGTCTCATGAAAGCATCAAGGTTTTAGAACAGTTTTGACTAGTCATGAAACTCTATCTTTGAAAAAAGTATATTCATTGCCATAATGCAAAGACCAGTAATAGTAAATGACCAAAAGCTACTGAGTCACTGATAGACGGGCCTGGAGAGTTATTACTGGAAAGGAAAGGGAGTCACCTGGCAGACATGAGGAAGAAGCAGCAGTTCTTCAACAACTGCTAAAAGATCCACCAAAGAGCAACCGTCTTGCCACCGAGGCCAGCTCAGGGCTCTCTGAGAACAAGTCATCTAGCAATTTTACCCCTTTTTTTCTTGTTTTTATGCCCAGGTTCTCTACCTAAAAAAAAAAAAAAAAGAGATGATCATATTTAAATAACCTTAAGGAGACAGAACGCAACACCTGAGAATAAAATAAATATATCATTTCAGAAGTGAAGCAACTAGAAGAATAAGTGTTAGATTACATGAGTAATATTTCTGAAGAGAACGTAGAAAAACGTTTATGCAAAAATAGGGCTTTGTGATATTGATTGCTTGTGTACATTTTTTTTCGCTTTCGCTTACCAAAGTTAAATGTTTTTATTTGTCTTAAGTACATTTAAAAAAAAAAACCCAACAGGTTAAGTCAGATAAAACATAAATCTGCATCTCAGTTAAAGTAAAATTGTGGAGTTTTTCTAAATTTTTTTTTCACTGATCTCTGTGATCAAGCATTTTCAAACACTGCATTGAAGAGTATATTGCTTAATATAAGATGCAATCTGAACTACTCGGAAAGTTGGAACTTGTTAAAGATTTTGCTACTCTCATTTTTTTCTTTTTTTAATATTATTTTATATTTATGAAGGTAAGAAATGAACTGGAAACTAGTAACATCTGTGATATTTGTCAGTTCTTCAGAAAATTTGCTTCCTAATCCAGAAAAATTAAAATACTTTTGCAGACAAAGGTTTAAGTGGTGACGAGTTAACAGACAATTAGCAGGCAGTTGATTTCATGTCTGCTCAGAAAACGAGCAATGACTAAAGCTCTGGACGAATCAGTAATACTGTGTGTGCTAATGACCCGACACTGCCTCACCAGGAACTCCACAAAGATTTACCAATACACTTACATACACACATATATGCATTTATGCTTTATATATACACACCTCTGTGTGTATATTTATTTTTAGCATATATAATTCTCTAATCCAAGACAAAAGCTAGAAGTTATATCCAGATTCTTCCCTCTTACCACAAATTAATACCTTGGGGAATAAAATTACCGGCTTATAAATATTTTAACTTTCTTATGCCTAATCAATGGCTTTTTAGCAACCAGTTTGTGAATCATTGTTGGAGAGAAATTTTTGCCACAGTGTACCAAAAATCACTTGTGCAACTAAAGTTAATTCTTACTATCTGACAAAGAAGGAGATTAACATTAGCTATGAAAAAAGAGTTTACGGGAGATTAACATTAGCTATGAAAAAAGAGTTTACGGCAGTTGAGAGCAAAACCTTGTTGCTGGAGTTCAGTGCATCTAATTTCCTTCCCTTTCTCTGGTCTCTTGAGAGTGCAGAATTATACTGAGATAAGTTTGAAAATCTGGAGAAAGCAAGTGAATGCCTAATCATCATATTACAGGATAACTTTTCTTCTTTTGACTTAAAATCTAAATATTCATAAAAGTTGCAACAGCTTTAGCAGAGAAAAAAGAGCAGGCACTTCCTTCAAGTCTGTCCCCAGGAGTCTAGACAGTACATACTGAAGTCTGCTCAGACAGGGAAATAAAAATAGAGTTTGGGTTTCCTGTAGTTCTTCAGTAGCAGCTTTAGCTACCAGAGTGCTTGTTAAAACAGCAGTGAAATCAACTATCTATCCTTAGTTGCAGAGTTCCGTGAAATTTGCTTCCTCTTTTACTTAAAAGTGCCTCAAATTGGCAGTAAATTTTTACTTCAGGAAGAATATAAACTGTAGTCCATGTAAAAATACTTTTGATGCTCCTTATTTGCATGAGATTATGCCCATTTTGTGTCAGACACCAAAAGGAGCAGGCAGGACATCGGGGAAAACTATCTAATTAACCCTAAGGAACGGAGCAAACAGCAGAAACGGCAATGAATATGCACGTAACTGTTATGTCTGTGAGGAAATATCTCAATATCTCACCACTGGACAATTGAGTACAATCGGACAATTCAAGGGTGCTGAATTTTTATGAGATGAGCTGAAGCCTCCACTGAGGCACCTAGTCGCAGACATTTTCTGCTTGAAGTAGAAGACACTGATGAAAAATCGCTGAGTCGGAATCAATCTTGTGAACCAATCTGCAGGTAAAACCATTTATTACCATCACTCAGTATGAAGACATACATTGGTTGAACTGGTTTCTTGATGCTCACCTTCACCTGTTGAAAATCAAATATTTCTGAAGACTGATTGGACACAGTTGACAGCATGTCTGCTGCCAGTTGTTCAGTATTACAAATACAAAGTCAGTTTCATCTCTTCACTAAGAATGTTCTCTTCGTGCACTCAGAATACGCATGTGATGACACTAGAAACATGAGTTTGGAGACAAATAAGATGTCATTGTCATGTTTATTTCCACTCAAGCAATTTACTTGTGTCTGCTAGCCCTCTGCTGTCCATTAGTATGAACTGTACTGGGTCACATTCCATGTCGGGTCATTTATTGTTAACTGTTTAAGAAGATGCTCCAGTTCATTCACTGCCAACTTTAGAAACATTACAATTTATTGACTAACTTTATCTGCCAAATCACAGGCAAAAGAAAAGCCAAGAAAATTATGGCTTATTTCATAAATATATACAAGAATGTATGTGACATAATATATTAATACTTCTTTTGAAAATTGTTTATGTCTTATTCCATCTTTATAAGTTCTGCAGTCTCTCCTGGATAAAGGCGCACATGCATTAAGAAAGTTTAATTGCTTTCTTCATAATCTTGTCCAACCAGAAAAAAAAAATGTTCTAGAGATCACTTTGAGGTCCTTTACTCACCTGTCACAGGTTCATGTGTTACACCAGAAACAGGTGTATCACAGAACTGTAACAGATGTGCGAGTTCCTCTCAAGACTTCTCTTGGAGGAAGAATCTTCACCTGAACCAGATGAACAGTCTATTAATCCTTGATTTACAATGATTTGATGGAGGGTTTGTAATTCTCATCTTGGATTTATTTTTTGCAAAACACCTTTTTCTGTTTTATTGGACTATCTTGTTTACATTCCTCCTTGTTTAAACATATTTTTAAATGGGTCTTCAAATCCTATTTTACTTATTCCTTCATCAACATTATCACTAGATTTGCATCAGATATACCAAGATTTCATTTTTTCCCCCTCAGGACTTTAATTCATTAACTTCCCAAATGCAGTTTTATCATCATTTGTTTTAACAGTAGAGGACCATTTTCTCAGTTAAGATTTTTTCCAATCCCCACTGAAAAGTATAATTTTAAGTTTGAGTAAATTAGTTTAAATTTCTGAGATGATGCTTGAGATGAAGTCAAAATATCAAACCTCAGATAAGCACTCCCTCCATGTTACAAGTCTTTTCCGCATGTATAAATGGCACATATTTATTTTGCAAGACTGCTAAGATAGCTCCTTATGCTAAACTGTAAAGCAGTTACTCACTACCATTGAACATAACCAAAATGTACATGAAAACAACTTTAAACATTGCATCCATGAAACTGAATTTCTTTGTCATTCTAATACTTTGTTTATCACAAGAATTTTTCATTCTTTCATTCTGTGATTGCATTTTTCCAAAAAAATATGTTGATCTTCTGCTTTTAAATTGGCCATCAACAGTTAGGAAATTATATTTTGTTAATTTCTATTTATAAAAATTCTGCACATTTATTGTTTCTATTAGTGCTTGCAAGATAAAGTATTAGAGATACATTTGGAGCCTATGTGTCTGTCACTACAAAACCAGTTCTTCCCTATTAACGTTAAGAAACAGTGCTGTTTAATAAAAAAAGGAATAGAAAGATTGAAAGCAGAAAAAAGACAAATATGTTGCGAACTTCAGAAGAGTGATGGAAACCAAAATTCAGACCTTATCCTGCCCTCCCAGAGAAAGTGAAATAAATATTTCATGGAAAGCTTTGCATTACTCAAAATAATAATTGTCAGCCCAGAACAAAGAAAATGGTTTCCAGGCTGCCATGGTGATGAAGTAAAACATGACTTTATGTTAGGTATACAGGAGTCAACTTCATTAATTTTTAAAGAGCAGGTATGTGCATTCAACATTACCACGGTAGACTTTAATGCTAGAATACACCATTGTTCCCTACAACAAACTATTTGTTATTCACATTTGCTCAGTAGTTAACTTTTCTCTTTCGTGTAATACATATAAATGTTTCCGTGCTGATACTTGTTCGCTGCAAGCTGTCCCTATGGTAAGAGGGCAAAACAGATCACTTTGGTTAACTACAGAGTAAAACACAGCACTCTGGTGGCCTCAGTAGCCACTCCCTTTTAGTTTGATAACCAAGTTTCTTCCATCTGTACTCTCCTGCATGTGTAATCAACACAGATATGCACCAAGTGAGGATTCTTCTCAAAAATTATTCCAAAAAAGCCAAAGCCGCTCCTTGATGAACGGGTGCTGGTGGAGAGCCACAAGGCTCTGATTTTGCAAAACATAATCTAAAATTGAGCAAAGAATGGTAGCAACAGAAAGGATTTCAGGCTGAGCTTGAACAACTAAGAAGACCTAAAGACGGCTGCAGAGCGACAGAAAGTCTCATTATTACTGGTGATATCTGGAGAAGGCAAGAGGAAAATGTCTTTTGCCAAGGACCCCGGAGCTATGTTCCCAAGGATATTAGGGTCGTTTGGAAGTGTCAAATTCAGTAAAAGTCTTCCTCCATTGCTTGAGCATGGATCTCCAGAAGCTAAGTTTTCACTTTTGCTTTCATTTGAGAGGATTTGAGGCAGAGGCAGCTGTTAAACTTTGCAGGCCCTCTCCAAGAAACTATGAACCACAGGAACACGAATTGGAAAATGAAAAGTGACCTTGGTGGTGACATGAGATTGAAGTGAGTGTTCAGAGAAGGCACTGAAATCCAAGCAGGCACAGAAGAGAAATCTCTATGCAGTGAGAATAATCATCAGTGTGCTCTGACTCAGCAGGCTGCTGGGGCAGTACTGAAGTGGAAATGGCTGTGCTGCTCCTTTATAGTATAAGCACTGAGCAGCAGTAGGCAGGGATTATAGCAAAAAGGGAAAACTTACTGCCTCATACAGTAGGACACAAGCATGTAGGCTATTCACTTTCAAAGATTTTGTATTGTTATATCTAATGAAAGATTGGATCTTGCAAGCTGCTGGAAGCAGAGGGGACAGGTGCCATGCCAGAATAGAAGCTGCCAAAGACTTTTGCTACACATCTACAAAGTTAGAAATAAAGACAAGGCACTTTGGCAAATGCTGGCAAAACCCTATCAGCTGTATTCAATTTCTACTGACATAAATTTGTTTCCTTGAAAATCTAAGGTCTTCATTACCTGTGAAAGTAAATATTCATCTTCCAACTAACTCCCCAAACACAGTTTATCAGATTTTTGGAAATCTTCCCAGTAACATACATAGAAAATGCACAATACTTGTGAAAGAACTAATCCGTAAAACACTAAGTAATAATCATGTAGGAAGTCTGGTTCCTTGCCTGTGGGGATTCAACATCTGAATTGATGTAAACAGACAAGGGAAAAAGAAATGGTGCTCCAGAAAAGCAAAGTGGAGCAATTACATTCAAGGTGCATTCACTTGCATTCACTACAAAGAATTCACCTAGAAACATGACATAAAGCATAAACATCATTCTGATAAAATTCCAGAGATACCAACAAAACATGCCTGCAGCAGTGTGTCCATGTCATTTGGATATCTTGATAAAATCATATGGTGATTCATACAGTGATTAGAGGATTTGAACCTATGCTTTTAAAACTTTTTTAGCATTTCAAGAATGAGAATTTTCAATTATGCATCCGTGTCTTACTGCACCAGACAATGAATATATAGTCTCAAAATGCTTTTCACAGACAAAAATGTACAGCTAGATTTGCAATGTGTGTGCAAGGATGAAATTCACCCTTAGGCAATGAGCCAAAACAAAAAGTTAAAAATCATTTAAGTCTTGTTTAAGACTTTGAAATGTTATGCAGTTTATAAGAGTTTTTTCAACTGGACAAGCTAAAACTCACCCTAACACATATTCAGGGACATAATTTCTTTGATTTTGCCCACATTTTTCATGTACACTTTTCCTCCTCCTTTTCTTACAAAATTATCCTGTATTACAGTAATCATTGGGATGGCTTCAGAGCACCATTCAGAACAGGGCATAATGTCCATTGCTACATATCAAAGTGCTGGTGTCTCGATTCCCTGACAGCACAATGAGTAGAATTTAGCCATCCCTTTTTGAGTGCTGCAAAGGTTTCTTCTTTAGAGTTTTAAAGTGTCCTGACATTCCATGATCAGGCCACCATATAAGAGTTGAATACAATCCCAAATATAGAATTATAAAAAGAGTAAACCAAGCCCCTTCATTTAAGTAACTTGACTTGGGTAGGAGAAATACACTTTTATGTGATCTATTAGATAGGGGAAAAAAAATTCAAACATTCCTACATGGCAGAAGAGGAAAACCTATTTTCAAAGGAATTAAGAATGGGATACAAATTTAAAGAGAAATATCATTTCAAGGATCAGGAATGACTGCACAATAAAGTCTTTTGAGGGGGAAAAAATCAGAAAGAGAAAAAGAAAATCAAACCCAAGAAGTACTTACACTCAGGGTCTTATGAAAAATGTTACCAGTGAAGAGCACTAGGTAATTCCTGAAGTGTACAGTAATAGAAAAGGTTCAAAAAAAGGCCATCTAGACCTATCTAATCGTTGGAGGTGTTTCTTTTCCAACATGACTTTGTAGTTGCAAATGACAAGAAAGGCTCTTATGCTATTTTTAGCATCAGACTCTTCCTACAAACCAGTTTGGCATTCCCAGCATTGCCACTCAATAGCAAGTCACTTAATGAAGAAAACAAAAATAGCAAGAATATGTAGAAATCAGTATTTTACTATGAAATATTCACTGACCCTCAACATGGGGGATCACAGTCATGAAAAATATAAATTAAGTATACAGCAGTGCACATTTGTCTATAAAATTTAAAGTTGTTGCCTTTGTGTATTAGAAATAAAAAGATGGAGACCATTTCTAATTTTAAAATATCTTTCTTTGTGTACAAGGAAAGGAAAGTATTTTAATGTCATCAAGGGCTTTTACAACAACTCTGCTTTTAGTTAATATCTCTCACCTTCAAGGTTCAGGCTTGCTGAAATGGGGCAGTAGAACATCGTGGGAATGGTAAAAGCCACAGGCTCAAATTTTTTTTACCCAAGAAGCTAAGAAAGGCAAAGTTTCTGCTCATGTATACTCTTAAAAAAACCCCTTGAGAACAGAGTACCCTATGGGTGTCTCAAGAATGACTTAAACATTAAACTAAACTGTTCCACTGCTGAAAAAATGCATTACAATATCAGTTGTGTCATGCCAGGGAAGAACTAAGCTAGAAATTTTCTATTAAAGTGCAAAGTTCTACCTGAAATCAAGAGCTTAAAAAGTTATATACTTTTAGAAGAATTTGCAAAGGACTTTTGTTAAAAGCGTGACAGTACGCCAAAAAGTGCAAAACTATTTGTGTTTTTTCATAAATAACAGTGAAGGACTTAGTCTGCAGTAGCATTTTGCCATTTCAGTGATGCTAAATACAAGTTTTATTTAGGCATGTAACTGTGTTGCCTTTAAAGGATTTCATCCATTTGCACTAGATCTGAGTGGGGAAATGTGCAAATATTACTTCATTTGCCATTGTTATGGTTGTATAATTCAGTAATGTTTCACTGACACCACGTGGATTCACCAGTTCACCCAAAGCAGCTGAATCTATCAACAGCTGTTGTTGTTGTAAGGGGGAGTTTGGGATTTTTCTCTTCAAGTTATTTCCTATGTCTTTTAAAAAATCTCTAGAAGTGCATCACTGATTACACTTTCGGCAAGTTTCATCTTCTTTTCCTAGGTCTGGTTACAGCAAGAGAGTTCCTTCCTACTTTTCATGTGTGGTCCCATCAGGTTGTTGCAGTTTAACCCAGCCAACAAATATGTACCATGCAGATGCTCTTTCATATCCTTCCCCTGACCTCAGTGGGGAAGAGAATCAAAGTAAAAAAAAAAGTAAACCTTGAGATAAGAACAGATTAATAATGGAAACAAAATAAAAAACACACCACCAATGATAATATAACAACAAAAATAATAGTGAGTGCTAAAGATAATATTTACAATAATAATAATTGTAATGGAAAGAGCGATAGAAATAACACCCGGGGACAAACAAGCAATGCACAACACCATTGCTCACCATATGCTGACTAACACCCAGCCTGTCCCCAAGCAGCAACCAGCAGCTCAAGCCAATAGCCCAGTTTACATGGGGTGGCACGACATTCTCTGGTATGGGATATCCCTTTGACCAGTTTGGGTCAGCTGTCCTGGCCATGCTCCCTCCCATCTTCTTGTGCACCTGCTCACTGGCAGAGCACGGAAAACTGGGAAGTCCTTGACTCAAGGTAAACACTGCTCAGCAACGACTAAAACATCAGTGTGTTATCAACATTGTTCTCATACTTAACCCAAAATGCCGCACTGTATCAGGTACTAAGAAGAAAATTTACTTTTTCTGAGACAAAGCCAATACACAGAGCTTAAATATGAGGTATAATTGTTTTGCCTATCCTGACTCACTGCAGACTACTCAAGGGTCTTCAAACACCTGCATAAAACCCCTAAACCACACATATAAGTGCAAACAGTCAGAGAACCCCTATCAATGACAACAGCTTCCAGCAACGAGTCAGACTGAGGGGGAAACATGATGATATCTTACTGAGATCAAGCATTTCTTTGAAGTCTAAATTCACCTGGAAATTCCATATTCCATTTGCTTCGCTTATTAGTTCATAGGAAAAAGCCTCAGGTTTGAAATTGCATCTTCCTGCAATTATTGCTACTTTTTTTTGTTTGCTCTAAAAACCTTCTATACCTTTGCTGTGAACTTTAATTCCTGATGGCCAGAATTATAATTTTAGTTCTTCTAAAGAGGACATAATTATTCACCATCAAACATTCTCTTAAAAACATAACTATTTAATTTATTTTAATCCATATCCTGTACGTATATTTTAAAATTACATAATTTACATTTCAGTTGAATAACATTTTATCACAGTAAACCCCAGCAATAACTATAAGGAAAAAGAACTGGACTCTTGAAGATGCAGAAAACCACTTTATCTCCCAGGACAAGCTGAAGGTTCCTACCAGAACAGTTCAATAATAATCAAGTAATTCACTTCTCTCAGATAATCCAGATGTGATGAGAAAATGAATTAAAAGACATGTATGTGTCATAAGCAATAGTTTTTAACAGTCTGGAGGTGGCTAACCTGAAAAAACCCCTTTTTTTCTTTTATTGCCAATAAAGTAAAAGGCTGTGTTCTGAAGAAATACTACAATTATTTTATACTTGCATGCCCCTTCTGCTACAAAAACTGTAGCTGGCAATCACAAAGAAACTAAAGAGAAGTTTGAAAATTCATTCTTCCTAACATGTTTATACTTACTACCTAACCATACTTCACAGAATGACAGAACTCTTAGGGTTGGAAGGGACCTTTGGAGCTCACCAAGTTCAAGCCCCCTGTCAAGACAGGGTCACCTAGAGTGGGTTACACAGGACCATGTTCAGTTTTGAATGTCTCCAGAGAGGGAGAATCCATGACCTCCCTGGGCAGCCTGTTCCAGTGTTCTGCCACCCTCAACGTAAAGAAGGTTTTCCTCATGTTGATTTCTTGTGTTCTAGCTTATGGCCATTGCTCCTCACCCTGTCACTGGGAACCACTGAAAAGAGTCTGGCACCACCCTCCTGACAGCCACCTTTGAGATATTTATAGGTATTGAAGAGATCTCCTCTCTTCTCCAGACTAAATAGGCCCAGCTCCCTCAGTCTCTCCTCATACGAGAGAGGCTCCAGATCCCAAACCATTTTTGTAGCCTCCACTGCATCCTCTCCAGCAGCTCCTTGTGTTTCTTGAACTGTGGAGACCAGAACCGAACACAGTATTCCATATAGGTCGCCTAAAGGGTCAGGATTGCCCCCCTTGACCTGCTGGCCACACTCTTCCTGATGCACCCCAGGATACCATCGGCCCTCCTGGCCACAAGGGCCCTGCCGGCTCATGCTCATCCCCCAAGATTTCCAGCTCCTTCTCTACAGAGCTGCTCTTTAGTAGGTCAGCCCCGACTTGTATTTGTTCTTGGGGTTATTCCTGTCCAGGTGCAGGACCTCATAAGGTTTCTCTCCACCCAACTCTACAGCCCATCAAAGTCCTGATGAATGTCCGCACAGCTTTCAGGTGTATCAGCCACTCTCCACAGTTTTGTATCACCAGCAAACTTGCTCAGGGTGCATTCTATCTGTTTGGCCAGGTTGTTGATAAACAAGTTGAATAAGAATGGACCCAGTAAGTATTGACCCCTGGGGAACGCCACTGACTTCAGGCCTCCGACTGGATTCTTCTCTACTGATCATGACCCTCTGAGTTTTGACATTGAGCCAGTTCTTGATCCACCTCACTGTTCATTCATCTACCACACATTTACTGAGCTTATCTCTGAGGATGAGAGACAGTGTCAAAAGCCTTGCTGAAGTCAAGGTAGATTTCTGTGATTTCTGTTCTACTTACAGTAGACTCTCCATCACATCTGAGCAGTTTATCAAATGATCCATCGCAATTGCACCAAACTAGTGTATTCTCACGTGCCCACATAACACTTTGGCGGAACCATACGCAAGATATCAGTCTCAATTCTAAAAATGCTTAGTAAGTTTTAAGAACTGAAAGGTTAAGCCATAAGTGACTGTTATTCTTCAGTAATGTCAGAAGAACAAGAGATCTGTTTACAAAATCAATTTATCTGTGAAACAGTAGGGAAATTTAAATGTCTTTTATATTTGTTGATTAGTGCTTGTTCCATTTTAGACCTTCTTTTTGCAGTATGCGGTCCCAAAGGTTTTCCCACAGCTAGGGAGAAAAGAAATGCCTGTAAATGTCTTTTGATGCATTTTTACCAAAAACAATACCTGCAATTCATCATTAACAGAAGAATTACCATTAAATATTGCTATGCAATTATATATTTATTACCGTTAAATATGGCTATGCATTTTCTACAAAGGTTGAATTTTTGCAAAGAATATTTCTTTGTTGGTGAAATCTTGATAAAAACTCTTTTTTGCCCTCTTTTTCTTTCTCTGGGTCTTTCTGTACTGTGACAGAAACAGAAGCCAATATATAGAGAAAGGTATATAAATATATAGGACATATAATCTGTTTAGTCTGATTTACAGTGAAAATATGATATGTGCACATTGAAATCTTCCCCTGTGGAATAATTCAAAGAGTGTCTGTTTATATCTGTACCATCCTTTTGTTAAATCATTTGGGAAAAGCACTTGTATATATGAATAGAAGAAGGATTAAATACTATGTCATATTTTTAACTTCAATGGTATAAAAAGATCTTCAAAAAGCCAGCATAGTTCAAAATAACACAAAATAATTAAGTTCTCCTGGGGGAAACTTTTTTTCTTAACAAGACCAGCAAACTAAGCTGATTTGTAATAATATGTTAATCAAGCACTGATTGCTTTCTTCTACCACATTGGGAGAATTATTTTCCGACCGGTTCTGCCTCCTGCAACACTGAGGAAGATATTTTACATATATTATAGAAACCTAAGGTAGGAGTCAGGACTCCCTTTCTAATGCGGTCAGATAATCAGCAACAGAGATGGAGATATACTAAAAAGAAGAGGTGGAGGGAGGAGAGTTCCCATTTATATTGGCTTTTTATATAGTAAAAATGAAAAAAATCTCTGAAGTACTTTTCCAACAGCAGATAAAAATTCATACCTAAAGCCGTAGCTCCAAATACTCAAAGGTCTGTCTTCTACCTGCCACATAAAGAAAATTTTCTATCTTTTTTAAGTAACAAAAATTCAACGAACTCCTTTTCTCCCATATCTTCTTTCTTGTCATAAGAGTTATGCATCCAGTCCCCAAACTTCTCTCTTTCTTTACCAAGAAAGTGAATTACAGTAGGATTGAAATTTCAGAGGACATTAGGCTCCTTCACTTTTCTGCGTGTTTTTCTTTAGAAGAACAAACATCATCTGTATCTGTTATTATTACTGCGCTAATCATCCAAGAAAGAAGGTAATTTCTATGGTTTTTTTTTATATTAACACCCCCCCCTCCCCAGTCAGTATCAACAGGCCATGACTGAAGAATTTATTTTCCTTCATGGCTGATACCTTATTTCTCCAGCCCATTGAATAACCTGGATTCTTGTTCCCGAGAATGGATAAGCCTATAAGCTAATCAGTTCAGATCATGTGACATCATCGGAAAGAAGAACATTGGGCAATAATCCAGAGTCATATGTCCTATCTATATATTTTTTGCCAAATAGGATTTACAACTCAAATAAATGTTTTCTGGCAACTGTTGCAGTTATTTTTGAATGTCAGGCTCATGATGGTTGAAATCTATACAATATGTTACTTGCTCTGAAGAAGATGTTTCTTCAAAGTAGATGCTGCAGCTAGATTTATAGCCAAATAACCCAACAAAATATTCCAGGCTTTTCCACACCCATGCCATTAACTTCCACAGTATATGCAGTAAACTCATTATGCTGTGCCAGACAATGTGTGTGCAGTGCTGTATTTATAGTTCAGTTGTTTCCATAAATATGAAAGATTCCAACATTGGTTTTATTATGAATTATGTATTTGCAAAAAATAAAAACATTTCCTCAGTGTTGTCTGTGAACACTCTATATCTATTTATGCCTAACCAAAATGTTTCCCTATGCTGTTTCTATATATTATCTTATTAAAAAAAAGTTCCATTGTATAACTTGAATGCTTTTTTACTCCAAACCTCATGTTGGCCTGATTTATGCCCCTGAGGAAAGCCATAATAGTGACTTTTCCATTACTTTTAAGCATTGTTTTTTCTGTTAGTGGGTTTCTTGACATATATTTAATTTGTGTATCTTTTCTGGAACACTGGTTGCTGCAGTACTTTTCATATTTCTGTGGGTTTAACGGGCCTTTTTGTGTTGATGGTACTGTCAAGCCAAAAAAACCCACAAAACTTTCTGTAGTAGCATTACAATACCTAAATGAAACCATGGCTAAAGGTGCTCTCTGCCTTCAAAAACCACGTCAAGAAATAGCTGCTGAAGAAATCCTTAGCGAACTAAGTCATAGACATAAAATTGTCCCCTGAGCTACAGAATATCAGGAAAGATAAAAGGGAAAGATCACCAGCAATCTATAAGGCCCAAAGAGATATCAGTGCATGGCACAAAGAGCACATCTACCTGTTCCATGGATTGTGCACAATGGTGGGTTGTGTTACTACCAGCAGTTGGGCAAACTAAAACTCGAAGGAGTACATAAGATTAAGATTGTCAGTGACACTCTGAGTGGATCTGAAGGCAGAGTTTACATTTGACATTCTTGCTGTATTACTAAGTTAACCTGAAGAAAATGCATTTGGATTCAGTAAAACTCTAATGGTGCCCAACAGAATCGATTTTTAAAGGGAACTTGTGTGATGAGCAAAAGGCAGGCATAAACATCAGGTTCTTTATATTAGCACATTATTTCATTCTGGAATAACCTGACAGCATAACTGTGTCATTTGTCTCTTCAGGTCTCTAGTTTTAAACAAGAATCTCAACACAGTTTCCTACAAAGCTTGGTACGTTTCATGAATATTCGTAAAGCATCCGAATTTCTCATAAAAATTTATTTCGTAAGCAGTTGTATATTTCCTGTGTCTCCTTTCCTGGTCATTTTAAGCAACTGTGGAGGTTCTGCTATTTAAATAACATCACGTAAGTAGTTCATCCTAACAGTTGATAATAAGAAGACTTTCCTTTTAATCTTCTACCTCTTAATGAACTTATTTTGGAACTAGTCACATACATGTCAGCATCATTATATCAGACACTTCCTTTCTGTATCTTCTCTAAGGCATCTTATAGAAGCAGACTTCTAAGGATGGGAAAGAAAGAAAATGGGGTTTCAGTATCAAAAGAAACCTTTTTTTTTTGGTGACCTGACAAACAGAAAGTTTGAAACTAGTTTGAAATACCTGAATTCTTAGATTTGAGAGCTTCCAGAAAATGCCCATCCAGGATGTGAATCTAGATCCTGTTTGAAAGTGCAATTTCTGTAGCTGTGTACTACAGGGTAAAAAGTTCAGAGAATGGATGTGAAAACCTTGTGGATTAAGGATAAAAGCTGTAAAATGACCATGCCATCTAGCACCACTTTCTTCTGGAAGTGCACAACGTCTCAAAAAACTTGAGAAAAAATAATCCATTCCTCTTATTGGGCAGAAATTCTTATTCCCCTGTATTTAATTTTGCCTTTAATCTGAATTTGTAAACAATCAAGAACTTGATTGGGTGACTTAATTTTCTTATGATAACTTGTTTGTATCAAAGTCTTCAATTTGTCAAAGCAATTAAACGTATGTTCAAGTGTGTTGTTCAACCAGCTCTTAAGTTAATGAAAGGTGTATTTATAAAAAAAAATTTTGAAAAATAAAAAATATTTAGTTATACTACTTATACTTATTACCTAATAATCAGAAACATGATGAAACTTAAATTTAATTAATTTTTACAAAATGGGGCAGCTTTAGAGATGCTTCTTTAACAGATAGTCCCGTTTCCCTGAAATTACAGGCTGAGGACGTATTTTGCTGTTCATCCATATAAAATGCAGAACAAGTATAGAAAAAAGTCAACAGTATTCACCTCCTCCTGTTTCATCTATGCCAAATTTTCATTCCAAATTAGAGCAAAGCAATTTATACATAAAAGAACCAAATCGTGTTTGCTTTACTGAGGCGAATAATCCCATTTACTTCAACAGGGCTACTTAAACATAACGTAATACACCATTTCTCATTCTATACTTAACTGCTGAGTTTCCTATTTGGAGTCTATCCATTCTCTGTTGTTTCGGGTTTTTTTCACATCCACCTTTCTCTTTAATTGTTTCTTTGGCTACATTCTCTACTATTCAATATTTCTATATTCAAGAAGACAACATTACAAACAATATGTGAAAAGTATTTAAATTACAGGTTTAAAAAGCAATATCTGTGTCTCAATTACAAGAATAAATTCTTGGGAGTGAAGAATATGAAAAATGTTATTAAAAATATGCATTAAAACACGCAAAGGCAACAGAAGGATTGAAATGAAGCTGTTAAATATTACTAGTTTCTAGGATTTTTGAAGGAATATTTCAAAGGAAAGAAGTAGGAAGGATATGATACACTTGAGAGACCAGTACACTAATTTTTTTTTTTTTTTGGTAGCTTGAGTCTGTGTTTACAGAGGAATGCGAAAACTCTGAAAATCCACTTTATTAAAAGCTTACATAGCTTAAACAATTTATAAATGGTGTAAATGCACAATTTTATATTCTGGTGGGGTTATAACTCCCAGGCTTTAGTTAATATACTAAGTGATTTACAGATGCAGAAGATTGACATTACTGCAAAGTATGACTGTTAATTGTAAGACAAAAGTAAACCAAAATCCCAACACAAAACCAGTGCACAGAATCAAACTTCTCCTGCCCCAACTTAGTACCCCGTTAACTGACCTTCAAGCAAGATTCAAATTTGACTATAATAGCCAGAGATGATATTATTTGTACACAATTTCTATATTTCATTTCTGTCTTGAAATAATTGGATGATGCTATTCTAAGGCCAAAATGTTTAACAGAACTTCTGCAGTACATTTTGTCCCAGGACTGTACACTTTCCTGGAATAATGTCTCAGTCAAAA
Source organism: Oreocharis arfaki (assembly GCA_013398015.1). Classification (NCBI taxonomy): domain Eukaryota; kingdom Metazoa; phylum Chordata; class Aves; order Passeriformes; family Paramythiidae; genus Oreocharis; species Oreocharis arfaki. Next base: position 183,341 of record VZRR01002748.1, read on the forward strand.
ATCCAATTTCATCACCTAGATTGCTATCTAAATAATCTTAGTTTTTAAGCTTGAAAATATGAACTGGAATCCAAGCTGAGGATAGCTTTGATTACCAAGCCTTCCTTTAGGAATACTTGAACTGTATAAAACTTATCCAATGCGGCTTCCATTATCAATATTCAGCCTGTCCAGCATTTCTTAGCAACAATTTGGTCAAAAAAAAATAAAGAAAAAGAAATTCTGTTCCAGAAGCAGAATACTCTAAGCCAGTTTAGAAAACATGTTATATATATTATTTAGTCCCTGGAATTAAGTAGATTTTTATTTTTTACCACCGGTTCCAACAAAAGCACCTACAGATACCATTACTAGTCTGTAACTTCTGATTTATTCAGCATAAGAAAACATTCCATATTTATTTGAGCAAATAGAAAAAAATCTACAAAAACATTTGTGGGAGCAGCCTATGAAGAGGTAGATCTTCATGTAATTAGGAAAGTGAAAACACTTTTTAAGTCTAGATCAACATGTTTGATGTATATATAGCTATGTGGATTTTTCTCTTTTTAAAAAATTTACTTTAAAATTATCTTCGTCTTTCTCGGGAACTCTTGTAAAGGCAGAGATCCAACTTCATTGACCCCGAGGTCCTGTCAGAATCAACATTTTTCAGAGATTAAGAGGGCAAAAACATGCTGAATGCTCAGGTGAAGCATGTGGGCATATTATGTAGTGAGACATATGGTCTTTCTACATCTTTTCTGAGCTGGTGGGAGGCAGGCTGGTGCCAGTTCGGAAACTGTGGCAGAGAAGGTCCACATACATCCTCACAGGAGTTGTCTTTCCCGAATTTCAACACTGTAATACAGCTCTCCAATTTTATGAGGCATCGTAGTACTGTTTGGACTTTTTACAAGACTCCAGACCCTCAAACCATGACTCTTGCTAGTCTGCCTTTCATCTCCTTGACACCCTTTTCCATCATGCTGCAGCCTGTGTCCTGTTAAGTTACATTGCTACGTCTGGGACCTCTCTTAAATTTCAGTTAGGGACATGCCAGGTGGCTTTGCCCTTGGAGTGCTGGATGACAGCCACCAACCCACGGAGAATGCTGCAGGGCAGCTCGGGGGCTGGCAGCGGCCTGGGGCTGGGGGCTGGCCCAGCACAGGCTGCCTTGAGCATATCCAGGCAGGGTGTGGCAGCCTGGGGCTGTCCCACTGCCCCAGCCAGGAGCAGGGCAGCCGGGGGGAAATGGGGCAGCCCGAGCCCTGGACAGGCTGAGACTCGGCTCAGATGTGGGCCCGTGGCCGGGCAGGGCAGGTCTGTGGGAGCTGGACCCCAGCCCTGGTGCTGTGGGGTCACTGGGGCGGGGGCCGCCAGCCCCGGGGCTCCTGGGCTGTGGGCAGGGTGAGGAAGCCCAGGGGCTGGACACGGCTCGGCAGAGCTGGCAGGGCCCTTGGGGCCTGAAAATTGCTCAGGCACATAAATGCATTGATGAATCAGGGAATTAACAAGAACACGTTGCTGGAAATAGTAAAAGAGACCATGCAGTGCCTTTTACTTTGCTGAACCATTTAGTGAATGATTTAATTCCTGTTCGCATTTTTGGTTCCCTCTATGTTAGCTAATTCTGTTTATAGAATAATTAGGCAATTACTTAATTGAAACAGAAACAAAATTTACTGTATTTCTAAATGTGTAAATTATAATTAGTCTGCTTATTAAATTGCATTTGCACAAATTATACCTCTTTATGTATAAAAGGAAACATAGCTAAACAATTTAGTATTTTAAAACAGCTGTGAGTGTGTGTGTCAGAGGCTGTGTGTGCCAGGCACATGATTATAATTCAGGGGAAAAAGAACAAGTTCAAAAGAGTTGTGTTTCAAAAGGATTAAAAATAAGTAGATCATTCAGAAATTTGCAAATTTGAAAATGTCTGGACAATTTTCCCCTATCCCATGCTCTGAAGGCAGGCAGACTTTACTGTGTTTAAACCATTTTAATAAAGTAAACCCCAAAGTTAAAAGGGTTTTGGATGAGAAGTCACTGCAGTATATCCAGTCATTATTATTCTTGTATTGTGTACGACAAATTCAAATGATACAGTTGCGAAAGAAAAGCAGTTAGCAATGATCCTTTGCAGGTCAGATTTTATGTTCCAGTATCGTTCATTTTAATTTTAACCATGAATTCAAGTGAACCAAGGATCACACTGAATGACCCCTGCAAATCCTCATGTTACCATGAAACATTAAATTTTTCACACAGTTTTGACTGAAAGAACTTTACAGTGTGCAGAAACTTAAAGCTGTCTTTTGATTACACGTATAAAGAGACCTGCATGCATTGTATTACCGCATACATTTTGTCATTAAGTATACTCACAGTATTCTTGTTTTTAAAAAGAATATCTGAGTAGGTAATACAGAATTTGAAGTCTTGCCCTTTTGGAATATCTGCAACCTGTTGATAAAATATTAGACTAACTCAGTAGCCACACAAAGTTAAGATGTAGAAATGAGACTTGGGAGGTAGGAATTAAAAATCCTCCATAAAGCTAGAGGTTTCATGCAGCATATTCCTCAGGCTAGCACAGCAATTTTTAGTTAAAAATGTAAAGTTTTAGAAATATTTCTCATCTGATTCAGAGGATTAAGTATGTATAAAAGTTCTTATGGTAACTTACCCTTACAGTTACAAAGTTGTGCTTTATTTAAATTTCCCTTAAATCATTTCACAGCTACTGGACACTTCTCCACTTTTGCTGTTTGAAGTATTACCTCTAATTGTTGGTGGCTTCTACCTATCTCTTATCTATATTGGTAATTATAGGATCAGGTCAAAATGTTACTGGAGAACAAGAAGGAATAAGTAGTTCTCAGCTTGAAGATCACTGCATAGCTCATTACTTTAAAATAAGCTTTTTGAACATCTGAACCTTATATAGAGATACCTAACTAAATAGGTTAAGTCATAATTTTCCTCTGCCCTTTAGTCCTGTGCCAAAAGAAATACTTGTAGCGTGTCTGAAGGGGGCAGCCACACAACAGAAGGTTACACAGGAACTGCATTTTTGAAAACTACATTATTGACAGATGCATACAAAACTTTTTGAACTAATATTACATTTTGATATCAGTGTGTTAATTAAATTGTTTTGGGAACTGCCCATAAGACTTATTTTAATTTAATAGTAACATACAGTTTTCTATTATGAAATCTCATGACAACCACTATGCCTTCACTCATAAATCAGGTGGTATATTAGACAGACCTTAAGACAAAATGGTGCATCTTTCACCTTTGCGTAACATAAAAGCAAAATATGAAACACTAGCTGAACAAACCCCTAGTTGTTTCATGACATGCTTCTGGGTTAAAGCTCAAAATGGAAATTGTCAAACTGGGCATCAAAACAAATTAGAATTACTAGGAGTTTACAACCTCCCTGTACAAGAGTGAGAAAGCATCAAAGGAGTGGGGTAATGGTGAAGTGTTTAATTTTGTATCCTTGCTCTTTTAACAAAATGTCATAAGAATCATATCTCCTGATTTTTTTATAAATATCTAAGTAATTTTTTTCATTAGAACTTTGGTACAACACCAACACTTGTGAAGGATTGTCACTTATGCAAAAACTACCCTGACTTTTACATCTTAAATGTCTTAAGATGAAATGACTTACACTTTTTTGTTACCAGCTTGAATTCCAAGTCACAAAATGACCTTAAAAATTCGGTCAGTCATAGCTGTTCTCAGTAATTGCTAAAAAAAAGTTTCTGTAAAAAAAAGATAAAAAATAACCCAATCACTTAGGAAAAAAATAATTAGAATTAATAGCTAAATGTTTTCCAGTATTTTATATATTATGTAATTTATTACCATAGAAAGTTTCCAAACTAATAGGTAAATTAGGTTTTGTCCTCCAGATTTTGAGTAAAAACAACTCAGTTCAAGCTAATGTCACTTAAGATTTTAATCTTTTTACATATGAATTCTTTCTGTCTTCATCTAAATTTAGTTCTAGAGGTTGTGAAAATTACAGAAAATCTGGTTTAAATACACTGGTAGTTTTGCATGTAAATTAATGCATGTACTCATGCAGAATTATAGTGTTAGAGAATCATTAACAAAACCAATGGTGGGCATTCCCCCCAGAATATGAGATCCCTAATGAGCTATAATTTGGATTTTAAATGAGAATAAATTACAGTGCCAACAGTTCTTTGAACACAGGTTGTTTTTCGAATATATCTTCACTAGGCAGAATACAACTGGAAGTCAATTAAACATTTCAGTGCAGAAAAAATCAAATGCATTGAAATAAAACTTGCATGACTGCTCCTTTAAATTTTAATTCATTAGGATGCTTCTTTTGGACAGAAATATTTAGAATGACTATTGGTTTTAAACCTCTTTGCACCTTTACTTTAAGAAGAAGCAAAGTTCTACTTGGCCCACCAACAAATCGCATATCCATTTACTTGGGAACTTTAGCATATTTCATGAGGATAGTTACATTCAAAAGTGTACATCACGGACACATGAAAATGGCACAAACAGCCAAATGACATACTATGTACTGTAAAGCAAAAATGGTAAAAAGCAGCATGAAACCTGATCTTTCAATTTGGTATTATAGGAGATTCAAGAATGCGGCTATAATTTTGTGCTTTGCTCATATATTTTCTTGCTATATTCTATCATCATAGTAAGTGTCGTGAGACAAAATCTGGTTGAATTTTTGAAGCTGATTGAATAAAGTACATGAAGTAGTTAAACATAATAAAGCACTGAAAGTGAAAAATCACTGTTCATGCAATAGGCAAGACAACACCCAGTAGAGCCCAGATTCTCATTAAGAACAAAATCAATAATTTCCCATGTCTAAAAAAAACTGTATTAGACTCTCTTTTTATCAAGTGTTGCAATATTGCAGCAAGAAAAGAAAGAGGTATTGCAGAAACCACAAAGAAGAAGATTCAGCAATAATTAACCATGTTGCCTGAAAACCTACTATTAATCTTCATTATAGGTAATAATTTATACAACATTTTTAAAACATTTCTGTTCTCATGGGATGAATGCTTGGAACTTGGGTATAACTTACAGACACTAGGGCAAAGTGTTTCTAGTCTTGGCCATCTATAGCTTTCATCATCCATTTAGAAGAAATGAAGACAGACAGTTTGTGGAGGCAGACACTATTTATTTACATTTCTGCACTGTGCATCTAGCTCCTCATGTTTCTGTGCATTTCTTCCACAGAAATGAATTGGGATACTTCATATCCTCACAGTAGATATGCCTTTTAATGCTTCTCCTCACCCCCTTCCCTTCCCAGTTCCATTTTGTTTGGTGGACTTAGTCATACTCTAAAGCTGAAACAGAGTATGTGTACATCAGTGCTGTAAATTTGCACAAGGAATGTGCTTTTCAAGTAAAACTCTCCAATGTTCCCACTTCTCATACCTTGATTAATATCACAGAGTAGTTGCAGACTACACAAACAGGATTAATTCCAGATGAAAATAAATTTTAAAATGTACCCCAGGGGACCACTTAATGTTCTTCAATCACCTATGAATATTCAGTCCTGGGTGTAAACTCCATGCCTTTCTCCCATTCTCACCAAACATGCACCGGGCAAATGCAGAATCCTCTATCGATTGTTTCACTACACACGCCTGCTTTTGCTGTGCTGTTCTATTTGCTAATGTACCATAGTCACATTAACCCACAAACCTTGCTGAGAAGTGATCCTGGGTCTAATAAATCAGTCCTGATTCTGCCTTTTATTTCAGAAGTAAATATATGAAATGTCATGACGTTTAGAACTTCATAGCAAACACTGGAAAAAAGAGGTACCTTTTCATATAAGCAGATAACCGTGCCTAACTTGAGTATCCTGATCAAGTCAGTGAAAACACTACATTGACACAAGTATTTATACAATTATGCTGAATATGAAAGTATGTAACATGAAGAGTATGCTCTGAAAAAAACCTAGCACCAATGCCTGTCATGATATGGGGAATTTCTAGATAAGGCTTCCTTTACACAGTTTTCTTCTCCGTTTAGTTCTTCATAATTTTAGGAAGACGTTTTGGCTACTGACTTTGAAACAGTTACTTTGAAAAAGTCCCAAAAAGAACTCCTTCTTAATAAAACTTTTGCCAAATACTTTGGATCTGACTTGGGAGTTTAGATACCTCACAACAGGAAATATTTTGTTTAATGGACATTAGCATCCCAAATTTTTGGAGAGAACATATGAAAACTTTTAAACGAAAGAAAATTCTGTGGGTAGTAGCTTTTCAATACTGTTACTTGAAATTACCTCATATCTAGAAAGCTGGCTGTACCTGTTAGTACACTTCTACATCTTCATTATTTTTAATTCATGACACAGCTATTTGCTGCCTACCGCATGATATATGGTTCTAACACTTTATGTCTCAAGTGCACAGCCTCAGATGTTGTATTTGCTTCTTTACTGGCTTGCACAGACCCTTTGTCGTGGTTTACCTGTTGACAACAACAGAAAACATGGAGAGTGTCAGTATATGATTCTTGCTAACACTCTTTCTGCTTGAACTAGCATTTGTAAGTAATTTACAACAGTGAGATCCAATCTTGAAATCTGAAAGTGACAGAATGTCTAAGATTATTGTTTCCAACAATAAAGGAGACAGACTTTTGTACTTCTAACCCTGTCTTGAATATAATATGAAATAAATCTATACTTCTTTTCTTTGAAATTAATTATCTAATACATTTTAAAACTTTTTTTTAAGCTTGCATAGGTATCCAGAAGTACCAATCTGATTTGATTCAGAACTGCATTAAATCTTGATGTCTATATGCATGAATTTAATTTTTAAATCCATTTGCTCTGAGCATCGTAAGGATTGGTTTCCTTGAGAAAAGCAACTTATACATAAGCTAATAAATAACCTCTGAATATTCAGATTTTGACTTGAAATGGCAAGCAAAATTGATAGGAGACTTCCATTTATGTTTGCAAAAGTTTCTCATGTTAATATCTGAGGCAGAGTCTGCCCCTGATCATCAAGCATTCCAGTTAGCATCAAATCCCAAAAGAAGACACGGTGTAATTCTGAGTCTGTACAGAGGTGTTATCCACAACATTAGCCAAAAAAGATTTAGCAATATGCCCTAGAAGAATTGACACGTGTGAATGCAATTGTGCAGCTGCATTGTCCTAGTGGCAACAAGAAGCCTGGCTGAGGTGAAATGCAACATCCTCACTGGCTGGTAACAGTGCTGTGTGTGCCTTAGGGGAGTTGTCTCCATACCACAGATTGTCATCATACCGGAGGTTGTACTGATGGTCTGACAAATGTGGCGGTGGAAAGCAGTAATGCCCCCTAAACACTGAGTGTTGTAATGAGATCAAGTAGCTGTCCTTATATGCAAAAAAAGTGCAGAAGGTGATGTGTCATTGAATCCACAGGATAAACCAAAACAGGATAAAACAGTAAAGACTTTTATTGAAAAATGCACATGAATATATATCTGAATAGAAGCACATTTGTGAGATGAGCTATACATTTTTATGCCATTACAAGAGATTTCTTCATCTTAGTTCAGCTTCTATATACTTCTGAAAGAAAATTCACCAGGCATAACTCTTTTAGAAGTGGACTAAGAAGAAATTTGGAGAAGAAGACCATTATGACGGAAAGACAAAAGATGTTATATTGAAATGAACCTAGAACAAAGAACAAAGATATGAACGTTTGGAAACATATCTCTTGGGACAGCCTGTAAGAGAATTTAAATACATTGATTCTGAAATAGACATATATGGTATTTATGCAGATATTGGTAGGGTAACCAAGCAAGCTCTTAATGAAATTGTTGGTGATTTCTGAATGTGCTTAATTCCTAAAGCCCTTGGAAATCTTTATAGAAAGATGTCAATGATTTGTTTACTATCTGCCAATTTTTCTGTGCCTGATTTTGTAATTTTCCCAGCTGTTATTTCTAGTTCTAAGACTCTATTCTCTTTGATTTCCAAAGACTGTCTTTCTGGAATAATATCAGATGAGTCACAGATGAGCTTTTCAAATCAAGACTTTATCTTCCCTTTGAGTGATTTCCAACTTCCCTAAAATATTTAAGCTTTATGGGGACAAAGTTTGACTTATTAAGCACTATTCTTCAGTTTCTTAATGGTGGGACTTTGGCCGCAGATAATAACCTTCCATGTTCTTTTTTCACTTTGGGTCTTTGGTAATTGTGTCTATCAGAGATTTGATTTGTGGCCATACAACATATTGTGCTACTTAAATCTGTTATTTCATGTCCACAGTGCACTTGATTTCTTTGCTTTTCAAGAAAGAGATGCTTGAAACATTTCTGGTTTTATAAATCAGGAAGTTTCATTTTTCCTTGAAGTAAACCCTTATGCAGAAGTCTTGAACTTATGAACAGATGTATTTGCTTTAAAAGAAATTAAAAGTTTTCTAGCACTATCGCTGTAAAACTTCTGCTCTAGTGTAAGAATCTGTAACTGTGCTAACCACATCAGAAATTTTAGCCAAAGTAAAATGACTTCCATTTTGGTTTATTACAATTTTTACATTTATATTTGCTGTCATTGAAAACTACCTATGGATATTTATCTATTTTACTTGTTTACAATTTTTTCCTGGTTATTAATTTTTTCAACCACTCATCTTCCTTATCATGTGCTAGTCTTTATCTTTATTTAACAGAATTTTCTCTACCTTATATTTGACACTTTGTTTTCACATATTTTTTCTCCTTTTCTTATACTCCTCCTCATTTAATTATTTATTTTTTCCAGTATCATGAAATGCCTTATCAGATCCCTAAAAACTCAGCGCAAATACAACCCAACAATATTAAAACTTCTTCCATCTTTATGTTTGCTGCCCAAATAATGAAAATATAGCCATGCAGCTTTACAAAACTTCCTCTCCTCAGAAGAAAAGCAAGAAATGGGAAATTATGTCAAGGGAACTGCTCTTTTTTTTTTGACTGAAAAAGACATTAAAAGTTTTGAGAAAGGTTCTTGTTCCACTATCATTTGAACTGCTCATCATGCCTTATTTACCTGTTAGTCAGAAATGTCCATAATTTAAAAAGTATAAAGAACCTGTTCAGATTAATGATTCGATGACTATTCCTAACTTATTTCAATGGGATAAACATATGCACACTAACCTAAATACCAAGGGAAAAACAATATCTCTGCTCTGAATATCACCAAAGAAAATTTCTCAGCTATGGTTATATTCTTCAAAGATGCATAGGCTTGAATGATCACAAAACAGCTGTTGTTGCTGCAGGGATGAAAAATAATTTCATTGCAATTATGCAAAAATAGATTATAGGAAAAAAGGAAGAATTTCTGGTGTCTCAAGAACTACATACTGGAAGGAAGTTGAAAATATTAAAGCATAAATTCTCCAGAATGGGCAAGTGCGCTAAGTGAAAGCCCAGTGCAGAGGAAAGAACCCGCGCAGTTCTATCAAGTACCTTTCTTTCCTTTCTTTCTTCATAAATGACTACATCTTCAAAACAGGAAACTTTAAAATGGCCTTAGGAAACTTTAAAATGGCCTTGTATATTCTGCCACTTCTTGAGTGGCAGAATCACTAGAGTTTGTCTGACAAAAGTAGAGCTTATGTCATCTCTTTAGCTCTCCTTCAGTTTTGCTCCTCTAGGATTAGCAAGTCAACACTCGCTATTGTTCTTGCTATCTGATTACACCATATTATTTGCTGCTTTCCCTATTTAAGCTAAGGTCAAAACGGGGTCATATAACAAAAACTAAATTCTGAGTTCAGAAATCTCTCCTTCACCAGCCAATCCAAGTCTATTAATGTTTTCATGTACTATACTTTTTGACTAGTACAAAAAGCTTGCAAAAAATGAGAGGAATTTTAAAGTGCTCTGTATGTAGATACTGTGGTGCACAGAAATCAACAGTATTTGTTATTAATAATTCTTCTTATTTCCAATTAGTAGAGTGTTTTCAAGTAAAAGCAAGCCACATTTTCACTGCTTGGCAAAATGAGTTGTTGGACTTTGTTACAAATTAAGTGACATAAAACCTTACTAGCTTCTATCTGTCGGTGTTTTTTTAGTGCTACCCTTGATTGCTGCAATACCATACTTAATTAAAATTTTCACATTACCAAAAATAATGAAACAAGCAAAGTATCAGCCATTTTTTTATGAAAGAATAAAATAACTTCTAAAATGGAGGCTTGCAGTAAACACGGGCTTTCATTTCAAAGTTTTTTTACACATTAAAAAAATCCAGCTTGAGGAGTTCATCTGGCAACATAAAAAAAATCACACAAATAAAATAAAATGACATAGAAAAGTCCAAGTCACCAGACTTTGTGTTCTTATTTTAGAGGTCTAACTGCTCAAAATAGTTAAGCCAAGCATTTATTTGTTTCTTTATTATCTTTTGGCTAAGGCAAAAGTACTTGAGTGAATATTGCTACATCTACTTCTTCCTTTCATGTATTTGGGCTCTTTATTTTCTCTGTCCTTTTTGCTTCCACTCAGGCATGTCTCCACAAAATAGTAATTTCTCTGTTTATGTTTCACTCAGTTTTTTATCTGCTGAGAGAAGCTTTCTTTTGATCTCTTAATTTGGTAATTCCAGAAAGTGTAATATCTTAAATTAAAAACAAAAACCAACAAACAAAAATCAAACACCATTTTACAGCTACCTGGCCATTATAAGAAGTTTTTTGTTCTGATTTGATGAATATTTTTTCTGTTAATGAAAGTTTACTTGATTACTTATATTTTTTTCATAAACTTTACAAACAGTGTTGAGGTTGCTCTAGAGAAGAATATACTGTGACTGGCGAATTATGTGCTGCCAGACACAGGTTCTGAACATTTTACTCCAGAGATTTTATTTAGGTTCTTTCTTACAGTAGAGCTACCTGTTCACTAGGAGATAAATGAAGACTACCTAAAACATTCAGTATGAACAGATTTTTTTTTTATCCTGAACTAGGTGTTTAACAAGTAATTGATCTCATTGAGATGTGTTGAAAGCAAGCAAGCAAGCAAGCAAAAACCAACAGAACAAAACCCACAAATGTTTTTGAAGATGTGATCTCAATCCCCTTTCCAATGCAGACATTTTTTAAAATTCCATGTAAGTTGCTATAGGATTTAGTATTGCACAGATTGACTACCATCTAATGGCAATAAGCACTGACTAGGTTTCTAGACTTTTATTCATTTATAATTAAACCTTAAATCATTAAATGTTCTATTCTTAATGGAATGACTTTATATCTAAAAATAAAAGCTGGTTCTTCTGGTGTGAGGATGTTTCTGAAAAGTGTTTTTGCTTAGCTGCTTTATTTCTGAAGAAAAGATGCAGGAAAGAGGCACCATAAATGCTACAGGAAAATCTGCAACAAAAAAGACAAAAAAGCCAGGCAGAAGTAAATTGTGGAAAATTTTGCACTTTTCCCTCTCAAAAAGAAAAGTGGCAGTCACACATAAATGGAAAGGATGATTTTTGAATCTGAATATTTTTGACAATAAAGGAGAAAAAAGAGCTGAATGTGATTACATAGGGGATAAAATGCTCTAAATCAGCATCAGATCCTCTGTAGTCGGAATATGGTTTCCTAAAAAATTGGGAAAGCAGCTAATCATTTGGGAAGTTTTTTGGCCATTAAAATTTAAACAATGATGAAGCATGAATAAAAACATGCTGTCTCTCAACCCATTGTCCAAGACAGAGGGATTCAGAAAGACAAATTACTCTAAGTAGAGATTTGAAACCTTTCTCTCATTGTGTAGAAAGTTCTTAAGCCAGCTGGCCTTAGGATACTCATTTCTTCATTACGTTAGCACAAAATAATTTGGCGGTTGAACTATTGCACAGTTTTTAGTTGAACATAGAGATATCTCAACTTGTTTTATATCATTAAGATATTGAAGTTATAATTTTTTTAAAACTACAGGTTCAATCAGAAACACAGATACTGGGACAGAATATTTCATTTTCTGCTTCTTATAAATTACTTCCCCCACCCACCCCCACCCCTGGTTTTTTATAGTTTTCGAGAAGGAGAAGCATCATAATACTTAACAAGTTACACTTTTTGCTAGTATTCAAATATACAATAACATGATAGAAATATAGAATCTGTAGTTTTAGGGAAAATGTTGCTTCTAACCACGCACACTCTTCTCTCAAGATACGATGCACAATTACAGAAAACCAGCAGAACAGCTAGCCATCTAAAAAGCTGAAGATATTACATTAGAGAAATGTTCTCTACTTGTTTAGGTATTTTTTTCCATTTTTGAAAACAACCATTAATTGGCTTATAGAACTTCTCTTTCAGACACAAACTTTGGTATAAAGATACATCCTTACTTATAGAGATGTCCTGAGAACATGAACAGTAGGTTACTGGTTTCTCTTATTGCTTTTAGAGGAAATTGAATGTCAACTTTTCAGTACTGTGAAATAATCCATATGCTCCTGGTTGTCAAATTTCTCCTCTTCGTCCCCTTGTTCTCTTTTTCACGTCATGTTTGCAGTTATGAACCTATGTGCAGCATACAATTCAGTCTCTCTCATATTTCCATAGGTTTCAGTTCTGTTGTGGAATCTTTATTTTCCTCAGTCCTTCACAGCACAGACTGCCTCTTTCATATCATGTAACTTGTAGTTCATTGCTGTTTGTGGGCTATCCAGTAATGGGTTACATTATCTGCTGAAATGAATCACAGCACACACTATTACATAAATTTTCTTTGTTTCCTGACTGTCTCAGCATTCTTGGTCAGAGAATCTAAAACTTTTAAAAATTTATTTTAAAATTTGTTCAATCATATAATTTTATCTTTTTCAGCAGATCTGAATAAATCTTTGTCTTACAAAATTATTTTAAAGACTAAAACTTTATTTTATTCTGTATTCTTATCACCATCTCTCTCCCTCCTCCTTTCATCATTTGTTAACTTCAATCTATGTCAATATTCAAGAACTCAAAAGCAATGAGAAGCTTTTATGTATCCCAAGTCATGTCCAAATTAAGCAGAAACAGATGAAACAGGTCCATTGTCAGAAAGTAATGATCAAATACACTTTGAAGGTAATTCCTTGTGAAGAAAATCAACTGAGGGCCCAAATAATAACAAAATCCATGTCACTAGGTATCTTCAAAAATCTTATCTAGTTACACTATTGTACAGCACATATTGATTAAGTAATGCAATAGATGCTAATAGTATTTTAATTCATATATGTTGATGTGTAAGATATATTTTCGAAACTGCACTTGGTACTTCTAATAAAAAGATATTTTAGAGAACAATTAAGTGAATATTTTTTAAAATTGGAATTATACCAAATTCCATTTGTTTACCCTACAAAGAAAAGTTAAATTTCCTAAAATCATTGTTGGACATTCAATACACTACTCGCTTTTGAAGTTTTCACTTTTTTGTCATCTTAAACAATGACAGTTGTCTATGCCAATAATTTTAAAATAATACAATAAAAACCAATTTTATGTACATTTTTTTCCAAATAAGTAATTAAAAATAAAATTGAAACCTATTATGTAAAAAGTTTCACTACACATTTCACACATTGATAACAGCCCAGAGCATGTTATTTTCTTATCATGTTTTAGAATCAAATGGGGCTTTTCATTATTAATTGGACTCAATTAATTTTTTCCTCCATGCTGTGTGATTAGAGATCGACAGAGCCAACAATTAATCTTAAAATAGTCTATCAGGTGAGGCTATCACATACAAAAACTGTCAGAGCAGAAAAAATACCTTTGCAACTACTTTCAAGGCCAGCTGTTCTACATATGAATATGCCTGGCTAATGAAGGAGGAATACCTCATGAATGTTTTGACCCCGTTACGGATTTCAAGCTATAATAGTCAAGATTTGTCCTTATGGATTTTGAAGACTGTTTCATTGTGTATTCTCCCATTAGTAATTACACTTTTGATACCAATTTTGAGCAATTTTTGTTTGTAGTTTGCTTCAATATCCTTGTTGTGGTTTGAGAATGAGCTGACAAGTGGAGATTAACAGGGTAGTTCATCCTGATTAGTTCTATGAATTCCTTTCCAAACCTTTACTTTCATTATTGTACACTTCCTCCTTGAGGTCCAGACAATAGAGTTAATATTGTAAACAGAATATACTCCCCTTCTCTGGGGAGCTAGCTTACTGAAGCTAATGCTGTATTTATCATGATTGCACCCCTATATATGTCTCCTGAGGCCTGGTTGTTTGTAATGTGCCTGTTCACTACACTAACAACACGACTTGGTTGTGTTTAGTGGGTGGCTGTAATTCTGCACAGATGGGTCTATCTCAATGTTTCCAACTGTGTTTTTTTGTGTTCTTTTTTCTACTCCCACAACACAATGGCTACTGACCCCAGACTCCTTTAGACAACGCTTCTGCATTCAAACGGGAATTCCAATGTCGTAGCTGATTTGATATTGGTTGTGGTTGCCAATCTTTGTTGTCGTTAAAGGGCTCTGCAGAAAACACCTGATTGTCCTATCCTGCTGTCCCAGCTACATAGCTGGGGCAGCTTCTTGTGTGGACTCACTTAGCCAAATTGTCCTCTTACCCTCCCCTAACAACAGTAATCAAGGTTTTTTTTCTGCAGGAGGAACAACCCCTCCTTATCCTTGGAAGAGAAAGGAAACCTGATGCCTCCATCCCTATGCTCCAGGCCCAAGTAAGGATGTTTGCTACAATGACCTCAGACACCAGGTTTGCAGCACTTTTCAGTCAGCAGTATGGTTGTTTTGTTTTTCCATCTAGCCAGCTCGACTGCTCCACTCTGTACTTTCCTGCAGTTAGACCAGTATGAAGGAAAAGTAGGATAAAGGTCTTAACAACTTACTAGATGAAAAAGTAAATATGAGCTTTGAGTAGGCTTCACCTCTTCCCAGCAGATGCAGAAGCTTTTCTTTACGAAAATTATGTCCATGGGGTTGTTCTTTATTTCATCAAAATACATTTTTTGGAAATGTGGATTACTGTAGGGAACCTACTGGTTAATTAACAAAAACATTGCCTTTTAAATCTCTGGATGACACTAGTATCATAGTCCCGCACAGCATAACCATACATAGTTTAAGAATTATTATAATCATTAGTATAAATTTTGAAAAAGTGTTCTTTCACAAGCAGTCCTGAATCACTCTTATCTGAGACATACAATAGGTACATTGTGGGGTTTTTTTTAATCATAAAGCATGCCAGCTTCATCACGGGAAACTTGCATGAGGCTATCTTAAGGCAGATGCCTCTGGATGTCTGCTTTGCCTTTGCTCAGCTAGTAGTTGCATAAACTCCTTTGGAAGAAAATGCCTCTGAGTAGAAACATAATACATAATCAGCTCAAATAATTACAACAAAAATGCTAACTTGCTGTTTTCACAACATGGATAATAGGCTTGCTTAAGGGTATGGAATGCAAAATCAGTTTTGCATGTCTTCTTGTATTTCAGAGTCATTAAAATGTGGTACACTCTGAGTATAGAAATAAATGCCTCTGCTGATAAGAGAAGTGACAACTGGCACACTGGGAATTCAGCTGTTTCAAACTGTGGCAGAGCTATCAGCCGGAGAGTAATGTGGATAATTTTCATAGTGTCTATCTCTGTTGAAATATTTCATTTTTAAATTCAGGAGGCAGAACATGACAGCCCAATATTGAAATTTAGAGATTCAGAGAAATGAAACAGGAAAGATATATCCTATCATTGCTTAAATTTATGTTGAACTTTATCATATGAAATCAAGGGGTTTCCATTTTAAAGCATTGTAAGAATATTATCTATCAGAATGAATTCTATCTAAGTTGTATTTCACATATTAGAAGAGCTTCAATACTCCCATTAGTTTCTAAACAAGTTATTCACAGAGCTTGTGCTGGTTTTGACTTGGATGGAATTATTTTTATTCATGGTAGCTGTTAGGAGGCTACATTTTGAATTTATGATGAAACCAGTGTTGGTAATGCAAGGATGTTTTTGTTGATGCTGAGCAGCGCTTACACAGCAAGCCCTTTTCTGTTCCTCACGCCACCCCACCAGTGAGGAATCTGGGGATGCACAAGGAGTTCAGAGGGGACACAGCCAGGACAATTGACTCCAGCTGACCAAAAGGACATTCCATGGCGTCTGGCATTACTCTTGGCATATAAACCTGAGCAAAGAAGGAGGTAGGGAAGGATGTTCAGAGTGATTACATTTGTCTTTCCAAGTCACAGTTACGTGTGATGAAGCCCTGCTTTCTTGAGGATAACTGAACACCTGCCTGCCGATGGGAACTATTGAGTGAATTTCTTCCTTTGCTTTGCTTGCATGAGCTGCTGCTTTTGCTTTCCGTATTGAACTGTCGTTATTGCAACCCATAAGCTTTCTCACTTTCAACCTTCTGATTCTCTCCCCCATCCCACCAAGAGAGAGGATAAGTGGCTGCGTGAGGCTTAGTTGCTTCGTGGGGTTAAATCACAAAAAGGTTAGTCTTCTGCATCCATAATTAGTAAACTCATGTTTAAAGAACATAGGCATTCACAATAATATTTTATATGGAAAAAATTCAGATCTTTTTTTTAAATAGCCAGTAACAATGTCTATTCTGCCAGCAATTTAGCAGCTGTTGAATGTGTTGAGGCCGAATGTTTGTAAATATTCAATAGAAACAACTCCAAAATGCCAAATATGTACATTTAAATATTGATGCATACGCATATGTATCACTATACATATAGCTGCTTGTACCATCTGTGAGGAAAGGTATTTACAGAAAGTTTTCAGTTTTCTGTTCTTGTTAAGTTTGTCAAAATGCCCCCTAACTACTGCTGACTAAGCATTAATTAGCATACAATGAGGCTCAGATTATTCCAGGTAAGGATTGTTAAAATACTCCAGTTTCAGTTTAGTTTCCTCTCAATGTATATACTCCTTCTCTACCAAAAAGAAACGCTCACACTCCCTGAACTATTTTCTCATATCCCAGCTGAAGGTAATTCTTTTGCTCTGTTAATACAGCTCTCCAGCTCATTCCTCTGGTGCTTTAGCTTTCCTGGAAAAATAAGGCAAACCCATTGATGTTCTGTTCTTTCTTTCTTCTGTTATCTCTTTTTCTTTCTTTCTTAGTATATTAAATAGAGTACACTAGTTAGATAAAATATACAGAGGTGTGTGCAACTGGGATATGACTAAGAGGGCTGTGCTGTCATGGGCCTCCACTGTAACTTAGTAACCCAGAGGAGAAAGCTGATGTCCCCTTTGTTCAAAGATCCTTCTCTTCTTTAGAACTGGTTTCCCAAATACCACTGCTTGTCATGTGTCTTCATATATTGCAGCTAAACTTGTTTACAGTAGACAGGTGTCCAAAGTCATCTATCTGTGAGCTCTTTTTGACCTGCAATACACAGGGTTTCTCATCAGAATGCAAATTTTTTAACTTAAGCAAATTGTCATAGTCTTATTTACTTTAATATCTTAATGACTATAAACCAGTTGGGGATCTGACCCAAAGCAAGTAGCTCAAATATTTCTTTACTTGCTACATTTTGAATTGAGAAATTTAGTGATAGGACAGGTGGTAGCAATTTTAAAAGGAAAGAGTCTTTAAAAGACTTAGATTAGGAAGAAATTCTTTACTGAGGAATTGGAACAGGCTGCCCAGAGAAGCTGTGGACACCCCATCCCTGAAAGTGTTCAGGGCCAGGTTGGATGAGAGTTGGAGCAATCAGGTCTAGTGGAAGGGGTCCCTGCCCATGGCAGAGGGGTTGAAAATAAATTATCTTTAAGGTCCCTTCCAACCTAAACCATTCTATCATTCTATTATTCTGAGGAAACAGACACTTTCAAAAAGTCCTGTAAACTCCTGAAAACTCCTCTACTAAATGAGACTTGCCACTTGAAAAATTACCCCTGCTCAGGATATCAGACAGCATTTCACAATGTATGATGTACAGAGGTCATCTCGCTCCTTCTAGGCACTTTAATATAAAATTTCCTCTAGGCTAAATATGGATATTGCCTTGTCCAGATTATGGTAGGAAAGACTGGAGACAAACATTACATAACAATGGTTCACTGTGGTCTCACTGTAGTACAAAGCCTTTTGGAAAATTATTTAGTTACAAGTATGGTTAATTTAACCTAACACTGTGGATAAGGTGCATTGCAGTGAAGAGTTAGACAGATTTGTCTCCGTGCTGTGTTTGTGACTATAACAGAAGATCAAACCTGGCAAATTCAGCACTCTTGGATTTCTCAGGGTGCGTTTCACCCAGGCCTGTCAAGACCGATAGAAAGTGCTTGCGTGAACTGAAGAAAGCTTGATCGCTGAGATTTCACTGCTGTAATTGGAACCTGGAAATATGGAGTCCTCTGTGTATTTCGAGAGTATTTGGACTGATAATTGCAGTGCAGCTACAATGGAATTGTAGGTGCACTGTAATACAGATATAATGAAAATGCAAACAAGATTAAGGTAGACAAGGACGTAAATACAAGTGTCATTCTAAATTCTAGGAGAGCAAATACATTTTATGGTAGCTGAAATGTTAAAACAAGGCTGATTAAAACTTTTGATAAAATTGTGACAAAATTTGCTAAGGTCCCAAGGATGAAAAAATTCCTTCCAAGGAATCCACAAGGTCAAAAGATTAGGAACAAGAGGAAGAGATAAGGCCACAGAAAAAAACACTTTTCCCACCCCTGTGTGCATATATTTCAGGAAGGGCTGGAGAGACTCCCATGGCAGAAACCTGGATCTAGCACCTAACGAAATGAATAGTTTTCCATCTTCCATTGTCTATGGGTTGGCAAGTCCTGTAAAATTTGCCTTCCCTCAATTATTAATCTCTTTCACCCTGTGTTTCCCCCCTCAGTGCTTGTAGCTACAGATGTATTTCACTTGGATAATAAGTCACTTGATTAAGGCCCTATCTATAAAGAGGTATTCTTACTTATTACTTGTTACAGACGTGGATCATTTTTTTTACCCTTGTAATGGGAATTTTTATAACCATGTTTGTTTGATGCAAATGCAGTCTATATAGTAACACGATATTCTTCAGACCGATCTCTTTAATGATGGCATTTAGATGCAAGAATTTGAAAATATGATTTTTAATGTTGTGTAGAAAGATCACACTTCCTTTTTCTAACACAAAAATGTATATTACTGATTTATACAAGTCCTCTGTCACTTGCATTTTCTGCGTCTTAATTACCTGATATTTTATTCTGTTAGGCTCTGTGTTGGGAAAAGGAGAGATTTGCTCAAGCCCTTTGTGTTTGATCAGTCTGTCAGCACCCCAGGAAAGCCAAGACCCTTGTGCCTGACCAGTCTGTCAGTATCCCATCATGGGCACCCTTCACTCAACAGTCCCACTGGATTGGAGGGCTGCTCAAATGTCTTGGTCAGGGTCACATACCAAACAGAGAAACCCCTCCTGGGTCTCCACACCTTTACCCACTGCCAGTGACTGCCAGCACCCTTGAAGGACTCACATTAACAATTTAAAGAATAAGACTCTTAATTAGTGAAATGTGGGAATTTAAGGTTCGGGAACTGGCAGTGATAGTATCTGACTGCAAAAATATATTCAAAGTAATACTAATTCAAAGCAATATACTAACAAGCTCTAATCCCCAGTAAAAGCTGGCTCAGGATGATCACTCAGCATTCAGAGAACACAGTTCTTTACCTGAAAGGCATCTCTGTGGGGGACAAGACAGGTTCAGGCACTCAATTGATTCCAGAAATTATACTGGAATCTTCCCCTACTTCTCCCCATTCTTTCTTTTACACTATTTCTTTACATATAGGTGGAGCTTGGGTGACTTTAGTCACTCACCTTACTAGTGAGTGGTGGTCGTATCTTGAGGGTGGGTATCTCAGGATAGTACCTGAGATAACCGTGGGATGGAGACATGGATCAGTCCAAGATCTTGCCACTGCTGCTGATGTAACAGCAGGACATCTTCCTTTATCTCCCTTGTTTTCCACTGCTGTGTGGTTTATCAGCTGGAAAGTACCACTGAGTTCTCTCTTCTGCGAGGGTTTTGGCAGAGCCTGGGCATGGTGGCTCCGCTCTGCTCCATCATTTAGTCCCCCTTGGATTGTGTTGTGTGGGGGAGGTCAGACACGCTGACTGCATTCCATATGGGGAGTAGCAACCACACCTTTCCCTACAACTTCTGTACCATTATCTTTTTACCCTCAGTCATGTTCCCACACTCTGGTTAGGTTTTCCCTTTAAATAAGTAATAGTGTTTTAGAAATAGATTATTCAGTGTGCTCTACAAAACCTCTATACACTCACTGAATTTTGGGACAGAGAGAGGATGACAATAAAGGGGAATGCAGGGAAGCCCAGAAGATGTCTCAGTATTCATTCTTTTTACATGACGTGTTAGTCATGATCCATATAACATTATTGAATCTGTGGATGTATGTAGAATATTAAATTGAAATGTACCAATTAAACAGTATTGAAGAGTGTCTGTCATAACAGAGTGGATGTATTTGCTCTTATACAATAAAGAAGGCTATGGAACAAGATTTTTCTTTGCTATTCAAAATAATCAGCATTTTTTTTCACAGTGGAATTACATACTGGGCTTCTGATTATGTACAGTCAAATTATACTTAATTATCTTTAGCTTGAAAGCTTAATAACATATTTTGTGTTTCTTTTGAGGAGTTCAAGAAAATTTAGAACTCAGAAACACTAAAATGTTAATAAAATTCTTTATTAGTTGTAAAGAAAAGAAAAACTATAAGCTATTTAGACAAAAAAAAGAAGACAAAAGATGTTTTATGTCTAATTTGAATAGTTTTGAGTGACACGTTAATTATTTATGAAAAGTAAAACTTCAAAAGGAAAATGGCTGTATTGCTCAGAAACACATATGGTCTCTGAGACTTTCTAACCATAAGAAAGCTTAGTCCAATTACTGCATTTGCTTACCAGAAGCTACAATGAATTTTACCTAGAATATTACTTCTTTTTTTATTATTTTTGCTTTTGTTTTTTCTCTGCCTACTGAAACAGTGAACAGTAAAGTACTGTAATATTAATACATTGCAGTTTGAAATTTCCCTACCCCATGGCAATAAAAAAAAATTAAAGAGATTTAACAAACTTCATGTTTCACAATGTTTCCCTTGAAAAGTGACATATGAACCCAAAATTTCATTTGGAGATTTTGAGTTAAGCACCAGGAAAGAAGTATATTAACATGAACAATCTGAACATAGTTCATCAAACATAGAAAATGAAATATAAATTGCTTAAATGTTCAATGTCCATTAATGGAAAATATACTGTTCTGTCTCCAAAGCCTACCTTTACTTCCAAATACGTTTTTCAATTTGAATACATTTGCTGAATTCCTGTTTAAGTGGATATTGCTCTGGTATTTGGAGACTCTTTCTTTTCTACTTTGCCTTAACAAGAATATGACAGAAAACAACTCCTCAGAAAAAAAGTGGACAAGCACTTCTCACCTCGGAAGGTCAACGGAAATAACTCCAGTACCTACAAATATTTTATGCTGGATTATAACACTGATGAGCTTTTTGAAACATCATAAACTTTTGAACTCTTACTTACAGCATGCTTTCCAAAATCAAGTGTGCATTTTCCCCTTCCGTGGGCTCAATGTGCCAAAAGTTTGATAGAGAAGAGTTAGTTGACCTGACATAGTCACACATACATCCCTCAGTCTATCCAATACCATTGGGGAAAACAAATGTCCAATTCTTCATCTTCAGGGGCAGGAGAACACTCTGTGGCAAGGGGATACTGGCAAGTAACCTAGAGATTGTACAGAACAGTTTCAGTAATCAAAGTGCATATGAAAATTTAATGTACTGTAAAATATTTTAGACCTGAAAAGAAAAAAAGAGCACAAGAAGCTGAGAGAACCTTAAGGGGTCATTTAATCTATCCTTCTGTCCCAAGAGAGACTTAGGCATTGCTGCATCACTTCTGTCAGATACTCACCATCTGTTATAAAGGGCTTTAATGACAGAGAAAGCCACAGCCTCCCCAGGCAATCTATTACATTTCTTGCTATCCTTAGTGATAGAAAAAATTCTGTAGTGTCTAACCTGACATCCTGGCTGCAATTTATGTCCATTTTTTTCTTGTTCTATACCTCACAGGAAATGAAAAAAAGAAAAAATTTAAAAAACTCTACTCCATCTTGCTTGGCAAAACTTTGCTAAAAAAGTGATTAATTCAGTCTTCCCTTTCTCCTTCTCAAGAGTCTCTCCATATCTATCCCCATCTTTCTGAACTTTGTCGCTAAACAATGTTCCAGAAGAAATTTTGTGATGTTGAGTACAGCAGGAGGATAATGTTAGTACATATTACAGCCTATTCTCCCATTCATGCAACAAGATACTACTGAAGTGTACTACTGTTTTAAGCATTATGGTGGGTCTGATTCGTGCTTAGCTTTCAGAAACCTTTCTGCAGAACTCCTACACAGTTGCTCATTTACTTTGTATTTTAAGTACAGTTTAATACTCCTCCATTTGTATTGTGTAGTTGTCTTACGTGAAATAAGAGAGTTTGTTTGTTGTTTTGTTTCTTTGCTTGTTTTGAACTTTATCTCTGATATATTTTTTTTAAGATTGAGATTTCTGACCTTCTGTTTCAGCCCGTACAAACTGTTCTGAAGTTTGATATAATCCAAATTAAGTCCTGAAGTCTCTATTCTATTGCCTAGATTATTTAAGAAATCATCTATTACCAGACTAAGAACGAACCCATAAAATCCTTCCGTTTTTCCGAATCTCCAGTAAATCTTTCAATATGGTTCCGAAGAGCTTTGTACCTGCATTGTAGTTTTTCTTGAATGGCTCTTGGACTTTTCACCTGAATATCAAAATTTGTACTCGAGACAAGACTGGACATCCCTTACACCTCTTCAACATATAAAGCCAGTTACAATGTCAAAAATGAATTAAACTTCTTTGCAAGAATAGTTCCTGACAGATCCGTGCTGACTATAATTTTTCTATTATCTTCCAAGTGCTTTTCAAATACTTGGGGTTTTTTGGTGTTTTTCATCTTCTCTCACATGTTTTTTGGTATAATTTATAAAATTATAAATTCACATGAAACTTTAATGAAAGGAGGATACATATATGAAACTACTTATAAGAAAGCAAATAGAATACCTATGAAAATATATATAAGGTTTAATGTTTCTGCATTCTGTAATAGTAGCATTCTGCATGTTAATTACTGCAAGTTTGGGGTGTTTCTTATAAATTATCTAGACATTTGCTTTATTGAGGCATTGGAATTATGTCTTGCAAAATCTGAGAAAGAAAGTCCAATGAAAGTTCAAGATTTTTTTTTTGCAGCCATGGAAATACCTGGTGAATTAATTTCTAACAAGTTCAAAGAGAAGCAAATAGCTTTTGAAGCCACATGAATTTTTTTTTCTAGCTCCTTTTCTGAATTCCTAAGCAATTTGCCAATCCAGTACATCATAGACATGGCTTTCTTCTCTTTATCAAAATGGTGGGGGTTTTTTAATAATTTTTAGACTTTTAGTCTGATTTGGAACAGTGGAATTTGAAAATATCTCAACCACTAGCATTTTCTTCTGTTCACCATGGAATTTTTTATAGATAGGTTGATAAACCATAGTGAAGCACAGAGACTGTGTGTTTTTGTATGGACAGGTACATGTGAGGGTATTCTGGTCATGAAAAAGATTCTGAAATTTTTTCCTGTCTACTTAAAAGTTTAAATAGTTTAAATTCATACATTCAGTGTAAAGGAAGAGCTACCTGTCCAATTTTTACTCTGCCTTGAAATAAAATGAATGAAATATGAGCCTATATTTAGGTTGTTTCACTGACAGATTTCTCTGACAGAAAGCTTTAGCAGGAATTACAACATCCTTTGACTATCATTGCATTCTTACACTGACTTTTATGCCATTCTGAATATAGTATCCACTAAGTCTTAGTTCATACTGTCTCTGATAGTTCTCAGTAACAGCTTCTTGCTGTTATAGGGGTCAACACCACAGCAAATAGCGAGGAAACAGACAGTTCTCTAAGAAAGTGGGCAGTGTTTCCTTATGAGGCAAGAAATACAAAAATTTTTGAAGTTTTTTCATTGATCTAGGTCAGCAGAGCTTAAACATAATCATGCAAATTAGAGTTTACAAGAAAAGAGCTTGGTAAGTTTCAAATGTTCCTAATGAAAAGCAAATTATACATGAATTTTCCCCTCTTCTTTCATTCTTGAGATTCTGATCATATAAAAATGAATCCTTATGAGAAAAGAATGTAAGCTTCTGTGCCATTCATTAAAATTTTAAATTAAAATGCAGTGACTACAATTTTGCTAGCCCATTTGTGGACAAACGACTGTTTACATTTATAAATAAATAAATTTTACAGGAAAAATCATAATAATAAAACCTGAACCCAGTGGATCTGAATAAAAAGAGAGAGAGCAAAAGTAGAATTTTTACATTATTAAATTTTCTGCTGGCAGGCTGATCACTTCAGTGAAAAATGTTTCTTTACTGTTGTTTTAATTTTTTTAAATTATCCCATAATTTCTCTTCTATACTACCCAATATCTAAAAAAAAGAAAAATCAAATCGTATAATCTTGACCACAGTGATTACAAATAAGTAACACTACTAAAGACACATCTCTTGTGAGAACCTATGAAAAGATATATTCCACAAGAAAAATGAAACAACATGAAAAAAGGAAAAGTATTATCTATACATAATTAGTTTGACACTACCAAAATACTGTAGATTTTTATTCTGTGGAATTTTTCAGTGAAATCCAGTGAAAGTAAAGTTAAAACTACGTAAGGAAGTCAGTGAAGTCAGTAGAATAGCATTTGGCTTTGTGATTCTGGGTAAGAGATTAGCCCAATTTAGTAGTTGGAGTTTACGCTTAAGTTCAATTTCCAGGTGTCCTATCCAGTTGGTAGGGGAAGCAGGGAGGGGAATAAAAATTTCAGATGTGTATAAGAGACTGTTTTCAACATTCTTTTGCTCCTACGTGTCTCTGAAATACTGTGGGACTGTATTTCATATGGAATTTGTCCATAAATCTAAAGGAACTGCTAGTATATTACTGTAATGACTGAAATAAATCACTAGAGGTAGTGTCAAAACTGCCGCTCATTGTAGTAAACAAAAACCCACAAATAACACAAAACCTTTTAAAAAACCTTTAATATAATTTCTAAATACCAATTTTTTAACCTGTTTTCTCATTGCACCCTCTCATTTTTGGTGTGTGCATGTAATGTTAGACACTGAAAAGCCAGAAATTCTCAAAGCCTGCCTGAGCATACTATAAAACTAGTCACCTAACTTCTGTACATATACTACTACTATTACAGATAATTGGCAGACCTAGATATTAAAATATCTTTGTCCCAGGTTAATTTTGCTTATGGAAACACTGCCATTTTTCTCTTGCCCCACCTGAGATGCATAATCATGGTGTCTCTTCACTTACGATATGGTGTTTAGAGGATTATTAACTGAAGTGTTTGTAAATTCTCTATGGTCAGTTAGCTATACTGGATATGAGCCACTTCTTGGCTTGCATTGAACCAGCAGTCAGTCAAAATTAGGACAAGATAGACCAGTCAATAGGAAATACAGTACTGTTGTGTAAGATAAATTAAATGCCAGGCTGCTTTTGCATGGGGAGGAAATAGAGACCTTATCTTCAGCATTCGTAAAAGAGTGGCCCAGGCTTTTGGGTTGAAACAGCTACCAGAAGTCCTCAAGGTGGATGCAGCAAAATTTACTCCTTTCCAACAACTCAAGGACTTGACTTTGAACATTCCCTCTGCATCAGATGGGCCAACACACTTTGAACTCAAGTCTAAATCTTGCTTCAGGCTCCCAAAGGACTGTGTTTACATCTCTGCCTGCCTCAGTCTACAATAAAGCTGTTTCAATATTTACATGCTTGGGGCCTCATAAGGAAGAATTATCTTCCCTTTCAAGTTCCTGACCTCAAGTGGAAGAAAACAGAGAAATATTTTTGATTTTGGAGATGCTGTAAATAAGTTATAAATAATTAATATTTAACGATTTGAAATTCTTTGCCTGATAAGTTTGTTTAAAATGAGAGACAAACATTTTTATAATTATATCAGCATAGTTAAAATTTTGAATCACCATTTGCTATCTCTGCTTTAGGAAGTGAAGGGGGAAGGTGGTTTTGTGAATTTGTAACCCTCTGCACAGATATTTTAAATGTATGCAATACATTAGAAAATAAGCTAAAAAAGTAAAAATGTATATGGGGATCTTTCTTGGGTGTAGCTAACGAATGGGAAAAAGGTACAGTTCAAGCTTTTGCCATGGAAATATTTTAATAATGTGGTTTATAACCAACATTTTACAGAATTGCCATGTTTATTGCCGGGTTTGGTGGGATTGGGATGACTGAGAGATGTCACAGTGATGATTTATTGCAGAATTAGTCTCGTTTTTATTGAAGGGTAAAACAGGAGAGATGCTATGAGCAGCATCTCTAATATCAAAAGCAGCAACAGTTACAGTAGCAACAGCAGTATCAGCAGCAGCGGTGGCGGCGGCTGCAGCAGGTGCGGATGCAGCAGCAGCGGAGTTCTCTAAGAAACTGCAACCCAACCCTTTTTTACTTTTACAAGGCCTTATACACTTTTTCAAGCCAATAAGCAAATGCCACAAAGCATGCTAGCATATTTGTACCAATCATCATCGTACATGATTCTACTGCAATACATATTTTCTTAACCGATCATCACATTGCTATTAAGGCCCATTTCTCAGGCTTATATTGTTACATCTTTACTTTCAAACAAACTTCATAATAAAGTCTATTGTTAAACTTAAAACTCTTTACTCTTCTATTTATCATAATTCTTCTTGGCATATAACATGTTTCTACTTACTAAAAATATATTTCTACCTTTATAAAGCGTATTTCTTTTAAAACTACAAAACTACATTTTTGCTTCAAACTGCAAAAGCTCACTGTTCTAACTCAGGCAGTCTTCGCCAAGGTCTCAAATTGAAACGTATCTATTTCTATCTCTGCAGGCACAATGCTGTTTATGTTCTCTGTCAGCACCTGCAAGCTTTCTGTAACTCCATTTCCTGCATTTATCTTCAATTATCTTATCTTTGTTTATCTACAATTGCTTCATTTTATCTTCCATTTCAGTTGTTATCCGAAATCATATTTTGACATGTTGGAGCTTCAAGAAAAATAAAACTATCACCTCATCTTGTCCTTTATCTATGCTTTAAAAGTAGCATTAGACAGACAAATTTAAGAATATTAATTACCAAAGAATAGATTCTGTAACATAGAATAAAAGACACCATTGATTTTTAATGGAAAGTGATATGAAAACTTGATTCTGTTAAAATCAGTAAGTTAATTTGATTATTTTATACCCCAAAAGATTTATTAAAAGCTTAGTTTTAATGTATTTCAAGAAATACTTTATGTTAAATTGTTCCACAGATCCACATGGAAAACATGAGAGCTCTTTCTAAAATTTTGATTGTTAATTTAATGCAATGATAGTTCTGGGCAAATATAGAAGCTTTATGAAACTCATATAATAGCTACCAAATATTTAGAGATAACATAATCAAATTTTTCATTCTCCTGTGTTCGTTCTGAAAATTTGGGCTAAAAATAGACATTAAATTTTTGGCAACATTTTATTGTACATTTAGAAGCTATCCAAAGGGTACTGTGAATTTTGCCTTGTTTAGAAAATTTTATAAAGCTGTCTTTAACGGCAATTTATAAACGGATTTCAATTGTGCAGTAATAAATCTAGGAATTACAGCTTCACCAGAAGCTACAAATGAGAAATTTTTTGAAAGAGAATGAAAACACTTAATTTTACTGTAATTAAGCACCTTCATATTCACAGAAGAGTAATAGTAATTTTTTAAAAAAAGCACAAAACTAATTGGATTGAAGAATGTAAATTACTCGAGGCATAAGGTATAACAATAATCAGTCTAAAGGGGGTTTGAATTATTTTTCTGTGACATATAAAAAGCAAGACTAGAGTAAATTAAGATTTGCTAGGAGATGCAGTGATTGAAAATACTGGCCCATGGCAGGGTTTTTCTAGAAGCTAGTTTTGTTTACATGAATGCAGGTCTGTCTAAATTAAGTCTCGTGCCTCATAAGAAGTTTGTTTCTTGTGCTTTTGGTTGTCTTTCTTCCTTTAATCTAGGACCATCCTGTATTTTTCTTCTTTGTTTCATTCCACCCTTTCACCATAACCTTTCAGGTCTTCCTTACATCTACAGTGCAGTTATGAATCTGTTAATATTCTTTGCAAGCAAACCATCAGGAGCTCCCGATTAAACACATCATTAAAAAAATAATTTGAAAAGAGTGAGATCTTACAGAATTTAATATTTCCATACAAGTTTTATAGAAAATAGGGTAGTGAATCTTTGGTTACACTTTCCATCTAAACCACATTAGCTGAAATGTGTCTTCCATATCCATTTTTAGAGAAATCCATGTTGTCTTTGCAAATTCATAAATTGTGAGCCCTTTCCTGATATTTCCAGAGTGCTAGCTTTCAGTGACATGGCTTTGCTGTTGCTATCAAAGCAGTTATATGTGCTTTCATAAAAGAAGAAATCCAGACATGTTAGAATCTGGATCAAGGGGTACCATGAACAGGGGTGAGCACAGGCTGCAACTGGACTGGAAACTGGCATTCTGGTAAGGTATCTCAGGCAAGGACTCAAGGCAAAATGCTGAACTGAAAAGGGACTCCTCAGCCCATGGATATGAGACTCCAGTGCTGTGGAGATTAACAGCAGGTCAGCAAGCCTGTCTGAGTCTGAATCTGAAATTGATCTCAGCATAATCTGTGTCTACCCATGAGAAACTTCATCAAGAAACCAAAAAATTCAAAACAATAAAGGGAGTAAACAACAACACAACTGCAACTAGCATTTTTCTTAGGTGTTTAGAATACCTATGTTGTAAATAACTAATAATAGTATAGTGTAGTTAAAATAGCCAATGAATCTATTGTAGTAGTTAAGCAACCAATAAATGAGTAACATAAATAATAAACATACAAAAGTGTATATATATAACGCTAACTTTTTAAAATAAAAAGTTTTTACCTACACTCAATACTAAAACCTGTGTGTGTCGTGTCCACCTCAACTACAACACAGTGCGTGAAGACCCCAGATGAGGCAGGTCATGGCCATTAAGTCCTGTTTGTGTGCTCAAGACCCTCACTGCTCTAATGGAGATTCAGTTTAGTACACAGTGCAGAATATCCCATGAGTATTTTATCACCTATCCGTTTTAAAATCAAATCTATTGGGATCCCCACTTTCCTGTAAAATTGGTATTTTTCGAAGTATTAATGGTGTTTGTTAATTTTTAGTGCCATTGAATATCCTGTTACTGTGTTCCAAGGGAGAGAAGAAAACCTTTCTGAATACTCTGTCTGTGTGGCACGTTGTATTTGAACTTTCATTTGCTCCAGACACTCTGGAGTGTTTAGTCTGTTCTCTTGTCACCTACGGTCCTTGAGCTTCACCTGGTTAGTTTCTACCAGGACTCCAAACTTTAATTGTTATAGTTTCCAGGAAATCAAATTGTCCTGTTTATTTGGCAGGAAACCAAGGCTATGAGTTATACCAGAGAGAGAGAGATGTTTGAAAGCTGGAATTTTAAATGCTCATTACAGTGTGAGTGTGTTCTCATTTTCCTTAGCTATCACGGTAGTGCGCAGAACAGCAAAATATACTCAAGCACACATAAAAATGATATAGTAAGCAGACAACAGTCTAATTTGACTTGTTAGAAAAATCTAGTAAAAAGTGACAAGTACTTCCTCAGAATTCATCCACAGGCAGCAACAGCCTCAAAGTGATCCAGGTCAAGCCCATCAGAAGATATTTTGGCCCATTTTCCACATGCTACTGGTAAAGTAATTAGAAAAACAAACTAGTACGTAGAGGACCAATGTTCAGATTCTTCCTCTGCCAAAGGTAATTTGACATCCTGGGTCCCAACTTTCCAGAAGATTCAGCAAAACATTGAGTTTTGGGATATTTTCAGTAGGGGCTTCCTGTCTCTCACACTGAAATTATTTTGGGTTTTTTGGAGCAATTTAAATTATTTTATCTCAGTAAATAAAGACTCATTTTTGAGCTTAAGGCAGACCTACAAGGCGAGAGTCAAGCTCTATCCAGTGAACATGTAAATCTCCTAACAGAAGCACGCCAGTGGGAAAAAATTGTTTTAATATTGAACTCTCCTCCTAGATGTAGGCAAAGGCAAAGCTAAACAGGCCTAAAAGTATGATGTCTGATTGTTACAGATTTGCAAAAGAAGAAATAAGAACTACAGTATATGTCTCCTAAGTAGCCAGATGTATGACCAATGAGCAAGATGTTTGTACTTCAAAAGATAAATGAGAACATCTAGTTACTCTAGTATCAAAATGTCCCAAAACGTTTTTCAAAGGATACACAGAATGAACCCGTATGAACTGAACTTATACCACAGCTACTAACAGAAGATGAGTTCTGTGCTTAAAACATGGTTATATGGAATTATTGATACTTTCTCGGCAGAAAATTATATGCAGTGTGGAATGGCACAGCAAAATGCATGAAGTAATAGTGTAGAGAACAAAGAGCAGAATTATAGTTTGAATTCCTGGATTGAAGTTTCTAGACTGTTGACTTCACTGCGTAATTGTCTGATGAGTGTTAAGCAAATTATATTTCCTGATGCATTACCACACAAAAAGAAACACCAAAGCTTGAAGATCAAACTCAGCATCAAGCCAACCTTCATGCTGGTGAAAACATAAGTGGCTTTAGTTCTTCAAAAATTCAGGAACAGGAATAAACAGTGGAAGCTTCTGAATCCTGTTTGCCAGTAGTGAACCAGGAGTCTCTGGAGACACAACAGCACATGAATCATCAAAACAAGACATTAGCAGGAACAGAGATTAAGAGCAACCAAAATACACAAAAAAGACTCGCTTTTACGGCTGTAGTGGTCTAAATTCCAACTTCACGCTCCTGGAAATAAGCATGCTTTTGATGGGTGTGTTTCCCATATGTTTATTTAGAGAACATATCGTTCTCCTACTCTCTTTTCAGACTAGTTTTACAGCTTCTGTGTCACTGGGGTGTGCTTTCTTTTCAACCTTGACATTTCTGAGTATTCTTTAAAAGCAAAAAGAAGTACCAGAGAGACAATTTCTTTATAGTTTTGACAATGCCATTTACAGAGATAAGATCAGTTTTCTACCTGTCTTTTCAAAGAATCAAGGAAATAGTTTTTTTCTTTTTTTTCATAGTTGTGTTCAGGGTTTGTGATGAGGAAGCTATCTCTGACATCCTCACCATTTTTTTAGATATTTTGGCATGAATGGTAGAAGACTGCTTGCATTATTGGTTCACATTGTACTACGAAGCATATGACTGTGTTGGAAATATGTTGTCTTACTATCTCTTGATTATAGGAAATTCAGCAGGAGTATTTTGTCTTACTCATAAATTATGGTCTCACCAATCATCAGCAATCAATTCACACCAGCAATTATTTGATATCATTAGTTAGATGACTGACAATAATTTCTACTCTTTTGCATGTTCCTGTCGAGAAAATAAAGGAGACCTCTCTCTCTCTTTCCCCATCTTTTTAATTTCCCTGCTTCGCATTCATTGTTAAATAAAATCCGTATTATTGACTGCAGCATATGAACTCACTTTCACCTTAATTTGGGCAGAGGCATATCCTAAATAATGAGATCTTAACAACCTCATAAACAATCTCTTGGTTTACGTTAAACAGGAAATCTCCTACTCTTTGACTACTTTGTATCTCTTCACCACTTTAACCAAAGGAATTTGAAAATTCTTGTCCATCACAAAGCCAAATATGTCTTCAACTGCTTTAGAATTGGTTGTTAAGCAAAATCCATATCCCTTACAGAATATGTCATTACAGCACAATCTCTAGTGGGGAAAACAGCCCATTTAGGTTCCAGCCAAGGCATTCCAGGCTGTTGCTTGGTTAGGGTGATCCTTTCTCCTATTTTAGCATTAACTTGAAATTTTATTTTTCCTTAGAAATGTAGATGAAGATTCACTTATTTAGTTAAATATCTTTGTTTGACAAGTGGCAGCAAGAAATTTGGTTCTCTTTGAAAAATCCAATGTCCCTACTACCTCTCCTCTTTATACACATTCAGATATGGGTTTCTATTTTCCTTGGTAAAGAACAAATGAAATTAAGAGAACCCTGTTGGTCTCAAAGAACTTTCACCTGTACACTTCAAAAAATTAGATGCGTTGAACTGAGGATTGATGCCAGAGAATCAGTTACATTAAGTCTCATTTTTGGTAAGAACCAATTCAGGCTAACTGATACACAGATTTTGGGGGTATAATTCTTCTCTCCTTTTCTAAATATTGGAACTACAGCAGAATTTTGGAATATCCTCATTTCTTCAAGAGTTACAGGAGACATAGGATCACAGAATATTCTGGGTTGGAAGAGACCCACAAGTATCATCAAAATCTAACTCCTGGTTCTGCATCGGTCAGCTGCAAGTATCCCACCCCGTGCCTAAGAGCATTGCCCATGTGTTTCTCTAAATGCTCCTTGAACTCCAATTCTGTGATTCATCCTCATTTGTGCAAAACTTGTAGTTTTCTGAGCTATCTTCAGCTATGGTCTATCTGTGGAAGTGAAATATCCCTACAGTCCTTGTGTTTGCTTAATCCAGAATTTGTCTGTCAGTCTCTAATGAGGTTTGCCTGGATATTAGTCGCAAAATCATGCATCCTGGAATAACACAGGTACAGCCCAAACAACAGCAATCAGCCAGAAGGACAGAGAAGGACAACCTTCACCCTGAAGCAACACCATGCAAAATGTTTTTGTTCATGTCACAGCCTAACACACAGAAAGTAACTCAGTGCAAAACACACAATTTCCTTTTCTCCAGAGAAAGTTATATCTTCTAATTGTATATAAACAGATAATAAACATTTAAACACAATAAGGTAAAACTATCCAGCT
Source organism: Oreocharis arfaki (assembly GCA_013398015.1). NCBI lineage: Eukaryota > Metazoa > Chordata > Aves > Passeriformes > Paramythiidae > Oreocharis > Oreocharis arfaki. Next base: position 216,519 of record VZRR01002748.1, read on the forward strand.
CACAGTATCCTCTCCTACAGACTTCAATTTAAAAGTGCCAAACAAAAGATACTTCTGGAAGTTCCTGGTCCACCCCTGGGTGACCTGATTGAGACTGTTAATGTTTTTCTTGCTAGGGTCAGGACAAAGCAAAGCTCTACTGTTACTTTTCCCCAATGTTTTATAGCACAGGATGTTTTAGCCAGTTTTGAGTTTCTGCCCAAGACAAATGATTCTTCCCACTAGAAAGTAATGAACAACAAAAGAGAAGCAAAATCTAGTTGATCAAATATCTTACCAGTACGTTCCTGACAATGCTGTTGTTCTTCAGTCAATGGTGTCCAGGGCCAGGCTGAGGTGGATCCAGCAGAGCCACCAGAGGTCCAGAGCAACTGCAGGCCCCAGCCTTGGGAAGACAAGCCTCATACCTTTTGCAGTGAGTTCAGCAACCTGTCTCATCGTCTCCCTATAAATTTCAACTGGAAAAGGTAGGATTTCCTTTTCTAAAATGTGTTCCTCTATCCTGTTTTGTTAAGATTTTACAAAATGACTGAAATTGGTGTTTTGGATGAAGAGTAGTTTATCCAGGTGGTATTATGGGTATTATTAGTGGGACATGCAGGTTTTGTTTTTTGGTGTTTGGTTTGTGGGTTTTTTTCACCCAGGCACTGTCTGCAGAACAAAGTATTCCTGTTAATTACGGAAGGCAAAGAAGTAAGTTTTTACTGTCACCCTGGAGGACACAACCAAAGAGAGTCCAAATTTTTGTGCTGAAATGCTCTAACAGAGTACCTCTGACAACTTCACTGCCTTTTCCTCAGGATGGCACTCAAAGTCAGGTCTAAATAAGTAAGAGCTCCTGTCATGGGTACTTGCCTTCCTCATGTGTTAAATAATAGAGTATAATGAGCTGTGGCTGAGAGAACAATAGACACAACCCCTGGGCATTATAAACCAGGTCCAACAGTGCAAGAAAAGAAAGAAAAGACTATGGTGAGCCTAGATGCTGGCCACAGATCAACATGTAGCTGGAGAATGATGCCTCAGCACTTTGGAAACATACTGGCATCCTCATGGACTGATTTGATTGGCAGCTTGTGTTGACATTTGCCTGGAGAAGCCTTTAGTAGTAAAAATTGGTGGAATATCATTACTTGGCCATCCAGCACCATGTAGAAGCAAATTGCCTGAGGTGAAGCAACTTCAGGTTGGTGCCAAGCCACTGCCCAGAGCCTGACACTGAGACTGACTGCAGTAAGTGTTGCAGTTCCCCTAGATCCTACAATGCCAAGTCATTGGAGAGGTGTATAGAGCAGTACTCAATTACAGCAGGTGCGTTTGTGCAGGGGGAGTGCAAAGATTTTTCCTGATACAGGTGGTCACTTGGACCACTTAATAAGTTCAGCTTAACAGTGTCATGTTTGCCTAATGTTCATGTTTCTCTTCAGTTAGTTTTGCTATATTTGCCTGGGGGGAATAAAAAGTATTTTTTAAAACCCTTACCTATTCCCTTTAAAAAGTCCTCCTATGATAGAGATGGTGTCTTCTAAGGACCAAGGTGGGGACAAAATTACTACTGTTCTTCATGGTTTGCTAGTTTGCTCTTTCAAGGCTTCTTCTTAAAGTTAGGCTATCTTTTCAATATACTGATATTTTATCTCATCTTCCTTTCCACTCTCTTCAGTAAGTCATAAATATTTATGATTTGAGACTCCTGAGGAAGATAGAGACAAAATCCCTAGCATCTAAAAATGGATTTCAATAGAAGCTACAAGCTCATGATTCTTCCTATTTAGTCTATTGGGAACTGGGCTATTAACACTTGAAAACATATATCAACAAATGGCTAAATCATCTCTGTGTATTCTATTCTTAACTAAGTATACAATAACAGAGTGATTCAGGTATCAACAAAAGTTGGGGGAAGAAAAACTTCCTTTCTAGACATTCTGCTGATGATTTTTCTAACATTAAGAAATATTTCCATTTAACTTCTCTCTTCTTTAGACCCCTCCCTCAACTGTAATGAAACAAACAGTAAAATTCTTTTGAGAAAATCAGAGCTATATCATAAATCCTGACTGAGTTGGAAGGAATAGAACTCATTTTTACTCTAGACATGTTCTAAGTCAGCACACTGCAAAAGATATTTTTACATCATAAAATTTGTTCCTGAAAAGCTCTGTCTCAAAAATTTGTGGAGAACAGTTTTTTCAAGTGGTAGACAGTTTCATTTTGTCTGTGACTTCTAAGTGTGTCTCCCTGGATTTGAGAATTCCTTTACCTCAAAGGAACTTATGCGGGGGAAAGGGAAATGTATTTGGGATTAAATTAGGTAAATTACTAAGGGTTAGGAGAGTTCATTGTTTGTCTAGAAATGGAAAGCCATAGCTTTATATAATTTCAATCATTTCCCATCTTTCCAGCAAGAAAAATGTGCCAGTATGTTAGCAACTGAATAATGAAAGGTAGTAAGTACAATTTTACAGTGCTTCCTTGGAAGAATAGCCTAGTTTTGCAATAATTTTTTAACTCACAGCTCTAGTTATCTCACATTTTTATAATTTGCTCCACATACTTTACAGAAAGAGAGCCTGCTCAATCCTTTCTGAAATCATCTTAGTTGGGCACATGGTCTGTGATTCTTGGCATTGTCCTGTGCTGGACAGGAGCTGGAGTCAATGGTCCTTTTAAGTCCCTTCCAGCACAAGATGTTCTATGATTCTATCTTTGTCAATGTCACTAGTAGTTTATAAACCTGTTCAGTAATTTTTTTTCTGTGTGGCAAATTTTTGTCTTAAAGCCTTTTTAGTTATTCTTCCCAGCCATTCCATATATGTGAGGGCATTTACCACCCCTAAAATACAGCCTGTTTGCTATTTTACCTGTAGCTCGTTCTTTAATGTGCAATAGAAAAAAATGAATAAACCAAATGGCTTTATGGTAAATATTACATATACAGCATATCCTATGAAGTCACAAAAGCATCACAGTAAAAATGAGGACACAAGTTATAGTTATCTAAATCAAGGCAATTTTTTCCAAAGAAACAAAATTATTTAGTGCTATTTCGTATTTGCAATATGAGCTTATATTCCTAAGTTTAACATTGGACTCCAGAGTGCAAAGGTTTAAAAAACTGGCTTTGGAGCTACGTATAAAACCACTTCCTCAAAGATATCTTTTATGCAATATGAATCTCACAGTATTTTTTCCCTGTCGCTTCTTAACTCTTCCATGGTTAGTGCATGTTAGAATATTGAATTGTGTTGGCTCTAAACCAAGATTTGCAGTGGTACAAAAATACTATTAGCCCTTATTAGTAGGAGTATTATTATGTCTATTATTTTGATTTATATTTTGTTGTAGCTTACTAAATAAAAAATAAAACTCGCAACCACACTAATACACTTTCTTTCTTCCCTTTTTTTCTGACTGATAGGGTATTGTAGCTTCTTGGGTAAAACCAGAAGCTTTATACTTATAGTTAGTATAATTTGCTTATCTTACACAACACTCTCAGATTTTTTTTCCAGATTTTTTTTTGCATATCTGAAGGTCTAAAATGCGGTGGAGGCCATCATCCCAAACAACATACACCCCAATAACTTGTAGCTGGACTGGGGAAAGCACCTAAGTACAAGGTTATTGGAAAGATGGATCTGTACTAACGAGACAGTTCAGGATCTACTGTTCTAGAAAGGATGGGTTTAGGAAACATGCCCAGATTTTCATATTTTGAACCAACCCTGGAACCCATTACTTTCATGGCACACTAATTTCTCATTCAATTAAAACATTACTGAAAAAATTTACAGCTTCAAGGCCAGTTTGGATAAGTTGCTCACACTTCTTCCTGAGGTGTGGGGTTGTCTCTAAGTACTCTGTCACCACTGAGCCAAGTTTACCATAGCAGTGAACACCTTTAAAGCTAGTACAAGTACCGTACTGGTGGTCTGTAGGACCAGTAACTTACCACATGGTACCTTCTGCTGAAAACCAAATTAGCATTTCTATCAAAGGGTGTCAGGTTAGGCTGCCACATGCTGGATTAAGACATCTTATTAAATGTGGCCAATATTGGAATTTGAAAGTCTTTCAGAAGAGGTACAGATGTGCACTGTTTAGTGAGCTAATAAAACACAAATAGCAGGAGATAGCCTGAAGCTTCCATACCATTGAAAGCGATAGATTTAGAAATTTCTCATGCTGTTTTAATGGTGTTTGTTGATGATAAGATAGAGATATCAAACCCTTTGATTCATGGATTCAGTGGTTGCCAGCAAAGGGCAAAAGTTCCCCCTTGTCTCCATTAGTCAAATGAAGTGTTTGTTTCTTTCCCTTTCTCAGAAACATTACATATTGATCCCAGCTAGAAGCAGGGCATCAGAAAAGATGTGATGAATGGCATTAGACCATTTAGCAAGTCCTATAACTCATGGTAGGAGTAAGTCTTGACTCTTAGGTTTCAGAATCACACCAAGACTTAGAAGATATTTCCCTGACATCAGGGAGGCCAGCATGGATCATGTGGGCTCAGCTCACGATTTACTTCTTGCCATTTCAGGAATTCAAAATTCTGGCAGCTTCTTTGCCTTCCACATCTTAGGTTTGGGTTTTCTTTTTTTTTTCCCTATTGTTCCCGCTGCATCACCTGAAAACTCCTAATTTTAGTATATGTTTGCTGCCACTAACAAACTTGATTTATTGTTCTATTAGGTCTGCTGAGTAGCTCAGATAATTTTACAGGTAGGATTCGAGAGTCAATTTTCCCTTGAAAAATGCTTTATTAAAGGGCAATGACAAAAGTTTTCAAACAAGAGGAGAAATGGCAAATGGTAATATAAGATGAGGTTTTTAACTACACCAAAGCTGAACGGAAAATGAAGAATATAAAAAACCACTTTGCACTGTCACATAGCGGGAATTTGTTGAGAATACAAAAAGACAAAGCAGGTCCTAAACTGGGAAGCAATGCTATATGGATGGATTCCAAAGGGATGGAGTTTTTACTGGTGGATTTAACAGAAAACTCAGTAGAATTAGATGGATGTAAACAGGTAACAGTTGTCTTGAGGGCTCCTGTCTTATGGCAAAACAAAAAGACGTAATGGCTGCAGTTAAAACATTTGGGTGTCAAATTTCAAGCAGAGTCTACGAGTGCTTTGTGACAAAGGCACTCAGCAAGGCGTACCAGAATTATAGAAATTGGAGCCTGAGACATGCAACATTTAATAAATTAGTTTAGTAAAATTGCTGTCCACTGTACAGTGTGGATTTCTTGGACTTCTGAGGATGATATCAGTCATCTAAAGAAGAAACAAGTTTGAAATGGCACTTCATTTCTAAAAAGTCCCAAACAACTCAAAAAGATCCATAGAGGTAGGAGTGGGATGGTGTCATGAGACCATATTGTCCGTCCCACTGTGTACGAAGAAGAAAGGAGAATGTCTACCAAAATAAATGGATGTGTTATTGCCATGCTTTATTGGGATGTTGAAGTAGTCTGTTTCCCAAGAGTGTTAGGACTCCGTAGGACCTGTTACATATTCTCCCCCAGGGATTCCTTGAGCGCAAATTAGTAGTTTAGAGATTAACAGACTTCCACTTGGAAGCTTGATTTTCTGTTTCAGCAATCTTACTTAGATACTTTCTAGGGGGTTGATTAGCCTATGCTCCCTGACCATGTGGCTCATGCCTTTCAGAATAATATGTGCTGTTCTTTTGACAAATATAAGAATCTATAATATATAGTCTGAAGTTAGAAACCCTAAAGCCCTTCCTATTTCCTGTACTGTAGAAAACAAAAGCATTAATGAAAAATGAAAGTGCTATTGCTCTAAATCAAAAAAAGGCAGAGTAATGACCTCTCAAATTTAGAAATGAAATTAATACATGAAGAAAAATATCTTTGCCCTCCAAGTTGATATTACACATTATGAGGCTTAAAAGAAATGTAAACTTAAAGAAAAATGAAGATCAGAAGTTGTGGCCTAAAGATTTTTCTAACCTTCATAAGCAGATCTGCTCTGAGTTCAATTACATGCTTGTCAAGACAGACATGAAGCCAGCCTTTCCACCCCTACAATGCCGTTATGACAGCACCATGCTTCTATTCATGGAAACACTCTAAATATTTGCAGTTTTAGACCATATTGAGACTGTTTTCCAATGAACTTTATTCCTTTCTCCTTCACAAGCCTAATTTGTCTAAAAATACATTAAATTCTAGAAAGAGGTGTTTTTAATCAATCTAAAACATTTCAACTTCTGTCATTTACGTAAAGAGTGGAAACTACATGGATTTGAGCCAAACTTTAACACATTTTAATGATCATTTAGAATAAACGTATTTTTAGCACCATTTGTTAATTTCGTAATTTTCATGTGCTCCAAATTATGGTCTCCTACAAGCAACCATGAACATGAAGCTTGTTTTGTTTTCAAAACACAGAATTTTCTTTCAAAGTATCAGGCAGGCTCAGCAATTCCTTGGGGAATTATTCTCTGAAGAGAAGGTAGGAGAAGTAGTGATGTAAAAAACATAAAAAAGTGGGGAAAAGCAAAAGAATGCAAATAGGATGTGTAAGAGAGATGCAAGCTGTTCCATAAATAGTCACATGGAAAAAAAAATACATAATGAAAAACTGCATAATTTAAACCTAGCAAAAGCAAAAGATCTTAAAGAATGGTGTAAGACTCTAAAACAGGAAATGAGGCTGACAAAGAACTGTTCATGAGAAAAGATTCAAGCAGAATCTTGGCAACGTACAAGGTTAAGGCATTTCAAAAAATGTGCTGTAAAAGCACAAGATAGATGCCAAAGGTGGAAAAATCCTTGCTGTGACTGTAGACTAATGGACTTTGGACTTATTTTGCTGAGAAAATAAATGTTGTATGCCATATTCATTACTGAGTGTCACTTAATTAACTGTGAACATAATCATGAAGTAGATTCTAGACTGTATGTCTGTTATATAATACATGTGCACACAGAAAGATATGTTTTGGCTTAGGATTAACAGTTTTCCATGTAACTCCTCTCCACTTCCCTCCAAACAGGTACTAGAAAAATGCACTACTGTGTGAAAAAAAGGTTAGCAAGCACCAGTGACTCAAAGTTTATGTGTGTAACATCCAAGTACATATACAGTACATTTTAAACACAGTTATTTATTCTAATAGCTAAAAGCTTCTTTGAACTTCATTTTTTTTTTGTTTCAAAATAAGATTTAATGCCATTAAACATTTCATTTCAAATAGATCTCTTTTTTTGTTTTTTTTTCCTGACAATTCCAACCTAACCTCAAATGGAAAAAAAAAATCTATCCATTTTAACAGGAAGAAGAATTGGAATTTGTTTGCCTTTATCAGTGGCAATTCAAATCAGCGTACTGTAAGAAAATACTAATTTTCATGCACATACTGTTTATTGCATCTTAGGTTCAATTCAAGAAGAATGATAAGGAAATGATTTCATACTACCTGTATGACATCATCGCTCATAAAACAAGACTATCTTAGAGTCAAAGAACAAAATGGTAGTTAGAAAATGGTTCTACTAAAATGATAAAATGTGAAAGGTGATCATGACTACCATGATAACACTTTAAATTTCTGATCACACTTCCTCTCTCAAATGAAGTTCAAAAATCATTTTTTTACTTGTGAAACTATGCAGAATCTCTTAAATACTCAATTTGGTGTATTTTACACATTAGAATACTCAAAGGCAAACAATTATTTTAAATTAGCAGGAAAAGACATAACAGACCTAGATTTCTATCTTTCATCCCATTCCTATTTTCAGCCCTGACTGTGTGACAAAATGTGTGTTTGTTTCCAAAACACATCCAATATTCATTGGAAATGAAGTTGTCTGACAGTGGTTTATACCTGGGGTCCTACTCCACAACTGGAAGGTACAAAGAACTGTGAGCATCTGTTCTCCAGCTGAACAATTAGGGATGTGAACGTATGTAGTTTGTTATTAAATAGAATTCACAGGTCTTCTTCCTCTTAGTGACACTAGTTCTTATTTCTACCAATTTCCTTTTGAAGAAGCAAGTACTTATGTTGTATAAACAGGTCACAGACTACAAAAATGAGAAGCCATTCAGAACAGGAAAAAATTGATGAAAAGAAAGCAAAAGAGACCTTTAGAGCTTCTTTCACTTAATTTTTTTCTCCCACTGAAAAATGTGTCAACTGAACAGGGATGTTGCTTTGAAAAATGTCTAATCTATATCTGTTCCTCTCATTTTTCTTTTCTACTACTTTCAGAAAAAAAATTATCATCTCCTTTTGGTCATCCTATTTGACTCTTTAAGCACTTATAAATACCATTTAATGGCAAGTCAAAGATTACCCCTCTGTATGTGAAATTGATTTTCCTTATTCATCTTGTGGTTTTGTTTGCTTTGAACTCTTTTTTCCCACTTCACTTATAAGAGGAAAGCTAGGGAATAGTTATTTTCCCTTGTTATTACTAAGAAAAGGTTAAGGAAGTATTCTTCAATATATTTGTGCAGATGAGTCTTGGTTGAAGTTTATCTCCAATGTAACCGATTAGAATTAAATGAGATTTTTTTCTTTCGGCACCAAAGACCTGACATTTTAACTATGTGCACAGTTGGTTTAATGCACATTCTCCTTTTTTATAACTACTGAGTTCCACTCAGATCCTTTGGGTTTTCCCAGTGATTTAAACTGTCCTTTTGTTTCTTTTCCAGTCTCAGTTACAGTGAAGTAAAAATTTACTAACACTCAGTCAAACTCTTACAGAAACAGTACACACAAAAAAACCTCTCCCAATACAGCAGAAACTCCCACAGAAGAAAGCCAGTCTCTCAAGTCCTACATGAGCACCTGTAATACCATTGCTCCACTAAAAAGCTTGGAGCTCCAGCTGATAACCTGTCATCCACATATTTCTGTGTCCTACACAGAGCTTCCAGCCCTTGACAAGTAACTGAGAACTCGTTAGTGCATCAGAGAATGGTGTAGTGCTATAATGAAATAATAATAATATTAATAATAATAATAATAATAGTAAACCAATATATATAAATGTCTTTATGGTAAGTAGCTGTGTCTTAATCGAAAGAATGATAATGGAAGTGCACCTTATCTTTCGCTCAACTTCTAATTAATTTGTAGTTAATCTGGTATACTGGTACCAGAGGGAGCTACTTGTTTTGCATCTTCTGTAACTTTGCTCAATCTTTACATTTGGAGTGAAAATAGAGGGGTCTTTCATTATTGTTTTGACTAGCCTGACACTCTAGTCAACCTTCTCACGACTAATTTGCCACAGAAATGGCAAATTAAACTGATCTGCAATTGCCACCCTAAAGAAAAATCTTGACCTGAAGCTGGCCACTCACATTAATGTCCTGCTACTAAAAATCAGAAGAATGGGAATGAAGTTGCCATAGCTATAAACAAACCTGAGCTTTTGCTTAGTGAGACAGTGTATGTGAGCTGGATATTTGTTTTTAGGCATGACAGAGAAGTGCAGTCCAAGAGCAGTGGATGTAGAAGAGAAATTCTGAAGACTCATTTAAATCAGTGAAGAATGGATTATGAGAATGATTGTGGACAACATTTGCTTTATTTCTTTCCGTGTTCATTGGCTGTAGTAAATATTTGAGAGGATTCCTTTAGAAGAGAGTAATTGCTCTTTTTCCTAGGTTTGGCTGAGAAAGGTTAAAAGAAGAAAGTTCAGAGACATGTCAGGTGGGGTCAAACGGAATAAAGGGGTCAGAAAGTCAAAGAAAAAACAACTGGGAACCAGTGCAGAGTAGTTACCTCTGCACTTTGGGTAGCTTTTATAGAGTTTGCTGCAAGGCAACAAGTCACTGAGACTTCTGACAGTCTGAATGCAAGGGCACACTCAAAGAAATGTTTGTAAAGCTTATCTTACTGCTATTCATCTGGCATAGTTTCATTGAAATTTCTCTGTTCAGAATCTTAAAATATCTTAGTTTGGATTCCAAGTCGTGCTGTTTTACTTGGAAAATTGTCTGGTTTGTTTTGTGATGCTCAGTGTGAGGGAAGTACAGCCAGATAAACCTTGACTCAGGACTAAGAGTAATAGTATTAGGCAGTAAAAAAACACCCGCAGAGGCAATAATCTGCTGCCTAGATGGTGATAAATACTTAAAACACATTAGTAAACGTTTTCCTATATGTAAACTGTAGATGATGTATTTTCTAGTTTCTATAACTATTCTTTTTGGTTTGTGGAACCACCCTAGGAAACCAAAATCCTTAAGGAATTTATGCATAAGTGAGCTACAGATAAAATATTTAGAAGCTGCTCATGAAAATCAAAGCATTTAGCTTCAAAAGACACAAAGTATGAAAATTTGTCTTTATGTCTGGTTCAAGCTGTGTTCACTGCAAATAAACCCAATGTCACTATAGCCCATCAAGAAAACTTAAAACAAGTTTTTTTAGATTGGTGTAACTAAGTAGTTGAATATAATCAGATTTCCAGTAACTATTTCTTAAAACTTTCAAGAATGTATGGCTGACCTTTGAGGGTGGGGGCACGAGTGCTTATTTAAAGCCCAAATGTTTAAAAATTAGAAGATGGAAGAAATAATAACACTGTAATATATTAATATCAGAACAATAAGCTTATACTGAATTAAATAAGGAAGCAAGAAGCAATATATAATATAAAAATCCTAATATGTGAAAGGGCATTGAAATGTCATAGGAAATGCTGATAATATACATTTTTCATAAAGTAAGACAGAAAAATTAGAATTTATTCTCTATTTGATGAGTGCTATTCAGAGAAAGTGCTCTCTTCTGTAGCCGAGGTTCATCAGCAGATGGTTCCAACCTGAGCTTCAGCTATCAAAATGAGGTGATTTATATATCAGCTGGCATCATTTGACTTATGTTTCTTCACTGATTATCTTTTATAACATTTCACTGTGCTGTTTTATAAAGTGGTTTGGTCAGTCTAACATTTAAGTTGCTATAGCTCATATTCTCCAAGGTACTGTTCTTTTTTATTAAGTCCATCTAACATTTATTTAAATACTAGCTATTTGAAATAAAGTAAACAATGTATCAGGTTTATAGACCAGATTGAAAACCACCTTTCGCTAATTTCACATAATAAATGCTTGGTAAAAAATGGAACATCTTTTGGAGGTATTTAAAAAAACCCAAGCAACTTCTATATTTGACTTAATTTTTCGTGGCTTATTTCAAGATAAAATCAGTTTTACTGTCTGCTAAGGCAGAATAATTGAGCCTCTTTTCCTTAGATATTATGCTGAGAGTTCATTGTGTTCAATTACGATTTTTTAATTTTTTCCCCCATTTCTTGAACTGTTGTTTGGATTTAATCAAAATGCGTGTAGGGAAATTTAAATAAAGTTATTTTCACTATTTTTGCTATATGGTTCAAGACCAGAAAAAGCCTATTTCTGAGTAGGAATTGTGATCATGGGAAAAAGGAGGAAATTGTTTTATGTAAAGGTTCATTTGTGACCAAAAATCAATTCGATTTGATTCTTTCATGTTCAATTTTACTGCTTTCACTGAACCAGGCTGTGTGTGCTTTTAGGTGAGAGGACTATTTGAGAATTTTAATGTGGAGCAGAATTGTAGTATGTAAGTAACAAAAACCAAATTCACTTGTACAGTATTATTGATTTTACAGACAAGATGAATCCATATAGTAAATGCCTAAATGTGTGCATTATATTTCTTTAATATCTCACAGTTAATTTAATTGTGATCTACAAAGTGATTTCTCTCCAGTGGAAAAAAAAAGGGAGAAAAAAAAGGGGGGAGTGGAGTTTAAAAAATGTAGTGCTTTAAGATATTTAAAAGAAACATGACAGCTCTCAAAGGGAACATTTAGCTTACATGCTAAAAGTGAATTATTCTATTTGGTCACATTAATACAAAAGAAGCCCGAGTGGTTTACATAGGACTCTTCTTGCGCAGTTCTCTATCAGGTTCAAAGAAGTGTAGTGATTTCTAATAATTGATGATATATGCAGCAGCTCCCTGGTGCAAACAAACAGACACAATGCTGAGGAGCCAACATAATTTCTCATTTTTTCTTGGATAATTACTTCCACCACAGACAAACAACAGAATTTTCAACCATGTTTAGGGTCTGGGAAAAACTTGTTAGTTCTAAGTTAGCACAGAGTCGGCAAGGCTATCTCCATATTACATTTATAAGGTTTGAATTTTAGGACTCTGAAGTCTCTCTTGGTCCTTAAGTGTTTTAAATTTGCATGTAAATAAGTTATTTTATAAAAAGAATTACTATGAGTCAAGCTGTAAGCTACGAAAGTAAAAATACTTCAAAAAATTTTAAATATGTATTTTAGACTAGTATATTTACATTTGGAAATATAAAGTTGAAAATAAAGTAGTAAATGTCCTGTAAGCTATCACCAGCCATTCAAAGTAGCCATTTTAAAAAAAATTTAACAACTGTTTCTAGAGGCGGTTTTCTCAAAAGGAAAATAGATGAAAGACTGGTTTTGGCACCCCAGACTTTGCACTCAAAAGTTCAGAAATGGATTTTTCTTCATGTGAATTCAAAGTCTATCAACTTATGTAAACAGCTTATTGATAGTTATTATTTAATTATCTAAATTGGACCTTTTTACTTGTCACTGTTTAGAAAACAATAAAATGCTAATGAAGTACCTTCCATTTCTCAAAGGTCCTGCACTGATAAATAATTGACCATTCTTCAGGTTCACAATTCTGAGGAGGAATTTGTGATTCCAAAATAGCTGTAGCATGGATAAGGTTTAGGTTACCTCAAATCTGAAGATACCTTTCATATCAGCTTTAATTAAAGAGTTCCTCAGACCAATCCAAATGAGACTTTTTCTCCAAGTCCCACGCTTTTCTTTTGCTGTTTTTAGTGTTGGTATTGTTGCTGCAATGACGTCCAACATGCAAGTTCCGTAGCAATGTCTTCTCGAATTATCTTTATTTTTTCTGGCCAAAATCAGTTGTCTAGGCAGGGGCTCCAACTTGTTCAGCATCTTGCCATCACTTGTCCATAGTGGGCAAAATCCAGCAATACAGTGCTTACTACACAGGTGGAACTACACGAGTAACTGTGCAACACACTCAAGGAAACGAAGTGCTGTTAGAAACTGTTTTTGAGACAGTTGGGTTTGGCACTATTTCAGCTATAAGAATTCAACCAGTAGCTGAATTCATATCTCAAAAAGTGATGTGAGGCGATATTGAAAGTTGTCAAATAAAGATGGAGATAACCTATCAGTTCTCAGACTCTTTGTTAAGTTGGAGGGATTCTAGGAGGCATTCAAGCATCAGAGCTCTTGTTCTGTATTGCATAAAATGATTCAGCATTCAAGATAGTGATTGAGATTAGAAAGTTTTCCAGTAGCACAGATTAAAGGCTGTGTTCTGTAGATTTAAGGTCTAGTAGTACTCCATTTAAGATCTGTTACAATTTTTAACTGAATTTTTTAAAAAAAGTACAATTTCATTTTCACTACTGTCTAAAAATAGTGTGGGAGAAGATTGAAACCGAACATGTGTATTCACATAAAAGCTGCAAGTTCTAAATTGAAGTAGCAAGAGCCCATTTAATATTAGTCTTCAGTTTTTGGGATGGGGGGAATATTCACATTTCCCTTTGAACATTTCCACTGCCTTTCTGTCACTCTTATTTTCGAGACATTTAACAAAACAATATTGAACACTTCTATCATCTAATTCAATTTCTTGATTTAACCAGCTCATCAACATTATTTTCACTAATCCGGAGTGGATGACACTGTTTTACTGTTGGTAGTTTTCTCCTATTATCATACTCTTGATCATTTCTTCCATTCTATGTTTCTCTGAGAGAAATTTTATGTATCATTTTTAAACTGCCAAGGTAAATTTTAGACAACTCTTTGATATATTTGTCAGAAATCAATATTTTAGTAGATTTTATTTTAGATAAATCAGGTTCTGCAACAGTTTCCTACCTTCATGAACTTTGGACTTGAATATTTTACTAGCTGTAACTAAAAAAAATTTGCTATTGTTTCAAGTATTTTACTGTATCGACAAGAAATTAAAATGACCATTTGTTAGCTCAAAAAAAATCCTCAGATTCTCATTTAGTCTTAAAAATATTTGTGCTTCAGAAAAAGTAGGATATTTGTATCAAACCATTCTATATAATGGAATTTTATGAAAGGCTGAATGCCTACAGTGCTAGGGCTTGTTAATCTTTTTTGTTATTATTTTTATTTCTGAAAAAGGAAAATTAAATTTAATCTATGTAATTATACTCTCACCACTTCTGGAAAACAGGAAGAATAAATCCCTTATGGTTACTTATACTTTCTAGAATGGGAGCACACTAATTCAGTTGAAAAAAATCTATTTGAAAGAACTCTGAAAAGAGTGGTCTAAAACTGGTGTTGGTAGATTGATAGTTAAAATCACAGTTTCCTTCAGCCTAGAGATAACTAATGTAGATACATCTAGACTACAACTGTTGAAATATTTGGGTGAAGACCTTCCTGTTGAAGGCATTGGAACTAGGCAATCTTCAAGGTCCCCTTCCAACCCAAACCATTCTATAATTCTATTATTCATTATATGATTCTATGACCAGATATTAAGTAAGTGGTGTGCAGATAGGCCTCTATTACAATTTTATTAGTTTACAGGAAACCCTAGGAAAGCTTCACAAGTTCATACTTCTCTGAAACTTGAAAATGAATCCTTGCAAGAGTGCAGAGGCCTCAGTGTCCAGCTGCCTGCCTGGCCAGCCATGTGCCCAGATCACTGCCTTCGTGCCCTGTCAGATATGCGTGGGAAGGAGATCTGAAGCAAAACATTCTTCTCTCTGGTCTCGGCGTGTTTCTTATTGTTGTGTTTAGAATTTGCTGGGTATTTAAGACTAATGGGTGGATAACCTTACAAATTTTAGAATGACTGCATTTGCAAAATCTCATTATACAGAATGAGCATCATGCTCTGATGCAAAAGAAGGCGACCGATCAAGACAGCTAGTTCTGCAAGAAGGGCTATATGGGATTATGAAATCCTTGGAAAGGAGTATGCTTCAAAGAGGTGGAAAGATGTTTTCTGATTAAGCTTCTTATCTGCAGATACTATTTTAAAAATTATTCCTTTTAGTGAACTATTTTAAAACATTCACTGTCTGCTCCAGAAATGTAGACAGGTATTACTGGAGATGGTTTTAATTTGAAGGAAAAGTATCAATGAATTGTCATTTCTAGTTCATTGTTCTCACTTTTTGGAAGAATTCTCTACCCCTATCCTGCTAAGGTAAAAAATCCTTCTTTGCTTTAGTAGCTGCTTTAATAAGATAAATTTCATATTTTTAATAAGTTCAGTAAGCATAGTACACTGTTTTGGCTAATGACATTGGTCTAAAACTCTTTGCAGAAATACAAGCTTGTTATTTTCATTCTGAAATAATGTGATTCAGCTGAATCTCACTGAGGTTTAGGCCTAAAGAAAGAAGGAATTTATATGATGTCTGATGTTGGAAATCTGTGATAGGTGTTAGCAAGGTAGAAAACTAAATCTCTTCAACATGTTTTGTTTACTGGTAGACAGATATTCAGCATATTTCTAAATTTTAAATTTCAATTTCAGTTGTCATATTTCTCATCAGCAGATAGCTACCATTAATGGAAGTGATAAGTTACTCATAACAAAGGAGATTAAATGGTATTTATAACTTCAGGTGATGTTCCAGGACACAGAAACCAAGCAATCTTCTGTAGCCCCAGAGTGCTTTACATCAGAATTCTAGGTTCCAGGATGTGAGAGAAAACGGTCCGTATTAGCTTGTTTTTACTAATATTAAACTTAGTGGTTGTTTATGATTCATAAGGACCCTTGATTACTCAGAAACTGAAGGTTTGGTAGTTTTTTGGGAGGTTCCACTTTCTTAGTCCATGCCAATTTCTCTTTAATTACTGAAGAGGTTAAAACAACAAAATCTGACAGATTGTTAGCTGAACTCAACCCACACAGATGGCACCATTCTATTCAAGCCAGTTTTGTGAAAGTTCTGCTGCACCATATGCTAGAATCAGTTCAACAGCTAATTAGTGCTTTTTACAAGACAATCATTCTCTCAAGGAAATTTCTCATGGACAGTTCACAAAGAGAGTGAGAAGAAGGAATAAACCCCCAAATTGCATATAGTCTCACTGCTTTGTCTGCTCCAGTCATAAATAAAGATTAGCATGGTAAGCCATCTTGAATAACCTTTCAGCTCAATCCCAGTAGTACTGACATTCTTAGGCTTTATTTGGAAAATAAATATCGAATGCTGTAGTGACTTAGTGCTTCTTGCCTCCTTTTTCTTAACAGCTGTGTGATAAAGAATGGAATAAAGTTGATTATGCAACCGAGTTCCTGTCTATTAAAACAATCTAATTAAAAGAAAAGAAATTGCAACAGAGATTTATAAAAGTTTGGAATTACCATCTCAAGAAGAAAAGTAATTATTATTATTATCATGATGCACAGCTTAAACATTAACTTCAATTTACAAGGCAAAAAAACTCCACAACAAACCAGAAACAGAACACCAATATTTTCATAGGGCAAAAGCAGATGAAGGTGAAGAAAGATGTGATGATATGGTAATATTATGCTATCTGCTACCCCCTTTACTCTGGTTTAATATGATCCTCTGAAGTCAGTTTTTTAATACTTATCTATTCAATGAGACTATTGAGGTGCAGGCTTTACAATTTCTCTCTCTGAGGCATGCCTTCTACATAACTAAACTGATATGCAAAACACCAGTAGTCTTGATCTTCAGAGAAATTGTTAAAATGAGAACTCTGTAATTACATAGTCTTTGGGAAAAAAAAGAATTTTACGTGCAACAGATGTAGAAGAGACCTATTAGGATGATAAGAAGAAAGAGTTAGTTATTACAGGAAAAAGTCTGTGTCTGTGGTATTCCACAGGCATATATAAGCAAGCTCTCTTTGCAGATTTAGTGGGATTGGAAACTAAAATGTTATATAAATAATGCTGTTTATAACCCAGATTGTTCATGCCAAGAAGAGGCAGAGAAAACACTCATGACCCAACAAAAAAAATGCATTCCTGGAAATCTTGGCCCTTTTTTCAATCATTTTCTCATAGCAAAATAAAGCCTCAGGAAGAGTTTACTTTTTATTAGATACAACAAGGAGGGAAGTTTCAAAACAGTTGTCTAATAGAACCAGAGCCAAAAAACTAGAGATTTTTAAGATAAATTTCCTCGTCTTTTCAAAAGAACTGCACCAGAAAGTAAGTAATTTAGTTTAATTTGTTTTGTCGTTTTTGTTTTGTTTGTTGGTCTTTTTTTTTTTTTTNGGTTTCTGCAAACATCCTAATACAGCTTTCTGGAACAAGTCATAGGATTTTTTTCTAGTTGATTATCCTAGACATATTAAGGTGATTTCCAAGTGCAGTCCATTATCAGCTGGAAAATTTCTTTAGATGCTCAGCTGTGACCACATCAAGTAGAGCTCAAATAGTGATGCTTAAACTGCCTCTGTTCAACCAATAAAGGCACTTCATTTCCCCGAGCAGATGAAAAAAACTCCTACTCTCTAAAGCAACAGTCTCTGGCAACATATTTGAATGCATTGCATCTCTGCAGTAAGCCTCACGGTTTAGAAAACCAAATGGACATTTATAGGCATGCATCTTGATGAATGTGCACCGTGTGATCTCTGTGTGTACGTTATGTTCAAGTCCTTCTTGGAATATTAGTCACACATGGGATGCGGGTGTTCTTCCAACAGGCTACCTCCTAATGGGAAAATGCCAGTCAAGAGCTACCTACCACTGGAACAAACCGTATAGCTGACTTCCATCTTTCTGAAGCATTTCCTTATCTTGTATTGGATGAATTGTGTTACTGACAAGGAATTTTGTTTTCAGCTGTTTCCATTCCCACACCCGCCCCTTATTTAAATAACTTGAAATGTGTCAGTAAAATGTGGAAGACAAGGGAAGATTTTGCTGCTAAAGGAATGATTCAGTGGTTTATTTTATACTTATTAGCACCCTGAGATCAGATGCCTCAGGTGAATATATGCATGTGTCACTAGAAGAATATGCAACTAGATTTTTAATAAACTCAAGTTAGCATTGTTGACCTTGGCTAAGGCCCGAATTCCCATCCAGACACTCTCACATTCCTGCTCCTCAACAAGACAGAAGGAGAAAGTGGGATGAAAAACCTCCTGGGTTGATATAAAGACAAGTAAATCGTTTACCAATTACTGTCTTTGACAAAACAGGCTTACTAGATTTGGGGAAAAATAATTTAATTTTTTGCAAATAAAAGTGTTTGGGAAGTAAATTCTAGTTGTTGAAGTTCTGGTTTAAAACTGGGACTTCTGAGAAACCAGAGAGAAGTAGAAGCACAGAAGCTATGGAGGATTGACTATATGACTCTATTATAAGTGATTATAGAGAGCAAGTATTCTCTTCAGAAAGGTCAGTGCTTCTCCTCACTTCAAAATCATTGCTAGAATTCTCAGCTGGTGTCTCCATCAAAGAAGAGAAATCCAGCTCTGGTGACTATAAGGATTTCTTTACATTTTTTTGAAGGAAGAGAGACTTAAGAAAGAGATGGAAGGAATATTCCCCCAGAAAGTATGTTGCATGAGATTAGATAGCTGTTGCTCTGGAGGAAACAGGTATTGCAGGGAAAAGCAAGCCCTTCACCAAATATGCTCTATGCCTGTTTGATAGCTCAGCTTGGCAACGCGGCTGAAATACTTTTGCATGGCAATTGTTGTCAGCAGATAGCAGGGTATATGCACCACAAAGAAGAGAGTTGAAGGTCTCAGTAAAGAATGTTTACGACAACTAAGTATGTCTTTGCATGTATATTTGCTTTTCTACATGAAAAAAGGACATGAACTACTTTCTAAACTGTTGCCATACATGGTCTTGGCAGGAGATTGCTGGGGGTGTGCAACTTTTGCTAGTTGTCCAAGGGCATTGTCACACACACCAACATAAGGGACACCCGCCAGCACTTTGGAAGTCATGCTATCTTCTCAGTCCTCCTGGGATATGGCCCTCAAAAGAATGAGTTGCCATCCCACCTGCTCTGCAAGCTGTCATCTTGTGATGCCTGTGAAAAAGATGTGTGTGGGAGAAGAGCATTGCATTACATGCTCACCAGACACTGCACTGTATAGACTGCCTTGATTTTTTTTCTTTATCAACATATCTAAAGGGGGCAGTCTGAGATGCTACCATCAGCCTTGGGACTATGGTGTGAAGAAATGACAAAATAAGCCCAGGAGTGCTACCCAGAGGCTGAGGAACTTAAACTTCAGTACTGGGAGACAGAGTCTGTCAATTTGCAAGCAGGAGAACTTGCACAGCAGTAGCAGAACAGTCAATTTCTCCATTTTGTGCATCATATTTATTCCTGAAAATTCCTGCTGTGATTTTGCTTGTCTTTGAGGTTTAGGGTAAATACTGCAGATCTAAGTTATTGTAATTACTTAAATAAAAATGCATATAAAATTAAACTTTCAGACATCTTCCGCTTCCAGAAAATGTTTTTGCCCTTTTAGTGCTAAGTATGATGATGTTATCATTTAGCAAGTGAACCAAAGCAAGCACAATGAGCAGTTTCTAGTAATCACTTATTTTTACAAGGTTGTTTTGATAGTTTCCACTTTGACACATTCTGACCATTTTGGAAATATTAAAGCTGATTGTACATAACCCTTTTTAAAGTTTGTCATTTCACCAACTGAATTACAGCTCTCTACTCACAGGAAAAGAAGACATTACTTGTATATTCTTTGCTTATGGTTTAAGATGTTTGCAACTCTTACGCAGTTAATGTTGTGCAGTATAAGGAAATGTCACTTCCCTTCATTGTTAAGTATATATATTTGTTTCAAATTTCAGCATAATAGCATAACGTGTTTTTACCTCTAGGAAATTTTTACGTCTGTCCCTGGAATTCACATTTAAATAGTTTCTTATCAATGCTTTACACGTCAGACTTGATGAAATTAACTTTTTTCTTCATAACATCTACCATCTCAAGATGAAAATTGTAATTGTGTTTTATTGCTAAGATATGTGGTTTTATAAAATTAGAACCCACTGTTTTGACCTTGAAAATGGAATTCACTGGAGTGTCAAGTATCCTTAATATTCCTGTAACTGATTATCCTCAAAATTCTTTTACTGAATGTTGCCCTGTCCTTATATCTGCTCCACTAGTGGAGTGATCTGAGAACATATTTTCCTTCACAGCTTTTCTTGCTTCTTTCTTTTAATGCCTCACAAGAGCAGCCACTCAAAGCAGCCACTCCCTGCTCTCAAAACCATAGAAATCCTTTTCATGATAGAAAGAACTACGTCCGCTCTGGATGGTCCAAGCGAGAAATCAGATCTTCCCTTGGTTTGTTTCTAATCAAACTTCGAGCTTGTATGCTTTTTTATTACAGAGCCACACAAAGATAACAAGTAGGGAAACCACAAGACACATATTTATGCTGTCTAAAACTAATCCAAGCAAATCTTCTGCCCATTTTGCATCAATTCTCATTTAGAGTAGACAAACTATCTGATTAAATTGGTAGAAGAGTGGATAAATCTCATGTGCCATGTCCTACATGCCTTTCCCTCCATAAGGCTGAAATGATATTCTAATTATGTATGCATCATTTTGTGTGTGCATGGGGTGGTATTTTTATGCGCAGTCTTACGCATCGTTGAGATTGTCTGAGAACCCTCATGGCACATGACTGAACCTGAAAACTAAAATATGCTTTGCAATGGAATAGTTGGTCTAGTACATTGTATTATTTCATCCTGTACACTCTGATCGCTGTATATAAGTGCAAATCTTTTTAAGGGTGATGATGTCTCCAGGCAGTGGATGTCAAGATGCTTAATGGCTGCAGAAAGCCCTATGAAAATTAATTGTGTAGGAGTTACCATAATAGAGCTATAACTGCAAACATCAGCAAGGCAAAAATATATGAAAATTTTGAGTTGCAGATTTGATTGGGGATTTGAGGAAAGCAATAGAAATAAAGCCTGCTAAGTAACTAGGTGAACAACCCTCTTTTCCTTAAGCATTTCCCCAAAAGAAAAGAGCTATCCCTGCACTTTTATATGATCACTAATGCTAACGCAGAAACACATGATGTTTGATTGACGTAATGTACTCTGATACATTTAAATCAAACTTTTAGCTTTGATCTGTAATCCAATTTAATGAAGTGATGCCTTTTTCATCATTTTCCAAACTGGCATCAATGATCCACATAACCATATCAATTAAGATCCTGAAACACTGTATGGTCATAAAATAACATAATTTAGAGATAATGAAAAGAAGCTGAATTAGTATAGATTTTAGAACTAGAGACTGATGAGTCCAGTGAAGGGAAATAATTATTTTAAAGAAAAATCAGAAAAGAAATGCAAAAAAGTACTTGAAAACAACATTTTTTTGTTTTCCAAAATACAATGACTCTATGTAATGAATCCTAGAATCGTAGAATATCCTGAGCAGGAAAGGACCCACAATCCTGGCCCTGCACAGGACAACCCCAAGAGTCACACCATGTAACTAAAAGTGTTGTCAAAATGCTTTTTGAACTCTCTTGGCCTTGGTGCTGTGACCACTGCCCTGGGGAGCCTGTTCCAGTGCCCAACCACCCTGTGGGAGAAGAACCTTTCCCCAACATCTAATCTAAATCGCTCCTGACATATCTTTATGCCATTCCTTTGGGTCTTGTCACCAGTAACCACAGAGAAGAGATCAGTGCCTGCCCCTCCTCTTCCTCTCATGAGGAAGTTGTAGCTGCAATGAGGTCTCCCCTCAGTCTCCTCCAGGCTGAACACACCCAGTGACCTCAGCTGCTCCTCATACGGCTTCCTCTCAAGGTCCTTCACCATCCTCATGGCTCTCCGTTGGATCCTCTCTAAGAGTTTAATGCCATTTTTATATCCTGGCGTCCAAAACTGCACACAGGACTCGAGGTGAGGCCACGCCAGCACAGAATAGAGTGGGGCAATCCCCTCCATTGACCAGCTGGTGATGCTGTTCCTGATTTACCCCAGGACAATGCTCGCTCTCAAAAAAGTGAGAGTAGTCTTCTATCAGGTATCTTGATGGTAATTATAGTAAAGAGAAACATTAAATATTCATTTTAGAACCTGTTCTGAGAGGAATATGAGATACAAACAGTGAACTGTAGACACAAATCTAGAGAGAGTCATTGTCAACAAAACCCACTTTGTAGAGAAAAAAAAACTAGGATAGGAAAAAAAGGCCAAATTTTTTCCTTTTCCAGGTTAGTACTTATCTCTGCATATATCTGTCATCTGGCTATTCTGACCTATAAAAAGTTGAAAAAACAGTACTAGGATCTTACTAAAGAAAAGTATGCTTTTTAAAACACACTATTTACTATAGAGAAGGCAGGAATTTTTAGCTGAATTCATCTGTAACAGAAAGTACCATCAGGCTTACTGCTTTCTCTGTTTATTAGAGCTGCCAGCAGTGCATTGTTTGTAGGGATAATTTGGCATTTATACGCTTTTACATTATCTTAGTCTGCAGTCCTTTCCTTGTGAAATCCTGCTTTGTCTGCTTTGTGTTTTTACTGAGGCTCTGCTCTACAATGCAATTAATTTTGCTCTTACAGACAGTGCTATCACTTTGAATCCAAGACGGCTGCTCCTCAAAATTCTCATCCCACAATCTTTCTATAAATGGTATGCTAACTTAGGGAGAGAAAGAAGTTGTGGAGTATTTTCTGTCTTACATGCCAGGTATCGTCCAATAAAGGGTAAGTTCCTTGAATGACCAAACAATACAATTCTCATTTATGTAAGCTACATAGCAAGAAAATCAATTATGTGAATTATCATTTTTGTCTTCACATTGAGTGAGGCCTGACGTGAATGAAATTTCAGAAGAATTCTACAACAATTTAAGGATAAAAATTCTTCCTAACCACCTTATCCATCCTTACACAGATTTGCACGTGTTATCCCAGCTGGTTATGGCTGGGATAGAGTAAGTTTTCCCCATAGTAGCTGGTACAGTGCTGTGTTTTGGATTTAATATTATTCTCATTGGCCCACTTCTTCAGCTTGTCATAGAATCATAGAATTGACTCCTAGAATCATTGAGGTTGGAAGAGGCCTTAAAGATCATCCAGTCCAGCCTCCCAACACCACTGCAACCCCTAAACCACTAAACCAGGTCACACAGTGCCAGGTTCAGATACCTCTTGATCTCCTCAAGGGATGGTGACTCCACTACTTCCCCACACAAGCTATTCTAGTCCCTGACCACCCTAACAGTGAAAAAATCCTTCCTAATATCTTGTCTGAATCTCCCCTGCACTGTTTAAGGCCATTTCCCTCTGGACACTGTAGGCATGGCAGAAGAAATCAGTCTCCACCTCACTTTTAGTACTATAACTTTTATTTGTATTATTGTATGTACTTTTTTTTTCAATTATTAAATTGCTTTTGTCTCAACTCATGAGATTTAAGACTTTTTTTCCTGATTGTCTTGCCCATCCCACTGTACTCAGTGTCTTCTAACAGTTCATTACTCAATGAAAATGGAGATGACTTAGTGCATTTCAAAGAAGTAACAGACGAAATGATGCCTTTATTTTTAAAAGAGCCTTAAGTAAAACACCTTGAGGAATGTAAACACATTGTAGAATCTGCACATGAAAGATTACCGCACAGTAGACAGAGTAATACTAGGTGAAAAAAAGAAACATATTTTGTATATTATTTCCAAACTTGGATTAAGGACATGATAAGATCACAGTAACTGGATGGTTAAACCAGCAGAACACAGCATATTGTGATGGGCACAGCATGGCAGTTACCTGCTTAACCCAAACAGTGAAATTACGTGTGTATCTGTGCTCAATATACCAAAATGAAACAAAATGTAGTCTTGACTCAGTCATCACAACTCTGAGAGTAGCAATAGACAGAGAAGTTTGCACTCAGTTTCTGAGTGCAAACATATTAAAGCATCTTCTTCCCACCATAGCTGTTGAGGTCTTCCTTCTTCACTGAAGGGATAAAATGTAACAAAAGCTTTAGAATGGCTCATAATTAGGTAAAAGAAAAATCCCTATCCAACATACTTGACACAATATACTTGGTTCAACTGCAGATTTTACTATTAAAAAAACCCCCTGCAATGCGGAGGCGAAATAACGGGACAACACGCAACGATCAATATGCTCATGTGAAGCTGTTTATTATTACAGAACATGCATCTATATAGCATTTTTAGTTCCGTACACGTGATGATTCGAACATCGTGCGGTCAAAAGCAGTATAATGATTGGATGCTTGCTACTGTTCGCATACTGCATCTAAACTTCTGATTGGACACTTGCTGTGACTACTGTTCACCATACTTCAGCATCTCGCATCTTCTCTGTTCAGCATAATGTAGCAATCTTTTTGAACTAACTTATTGTTTCAGCAGTTCCTAAACTATACTTCTTTCATGCTGCTGAACTATCTTATTATTTCAGCAATTCCTAAACTATATTTCTTTTGTGTTGCAGTCAATACATCCTTGTTTCATATCCTTGGGTTGTTTCTTTTCTTTCTTCCGTGGTATCATCAAAGATAGTGTATCCTTTACTCAGCTTGATTCAATGCTGGGAAAGCTGGGTTGTGCATTCCCAGTGTCCGTTCTCTTGCAAAAATTCTTCAACATGTCTGTTCTCCTGCAAAAATTCTTCAACACTGCAAGATCATATGTTTAGCTGAATTGTCTACTGCTACACAATGGGCACTTATTCCTTTGTAGAACTGGTAGCCAAAATGGCTTTTCATGAGTCAAAATTACCTTAGGCACAATAACTGACTCTGAAGGCTGCATCTCGCAAGCAGTGCTTGAGTTCATGGGCATCCTGATATCCAGAAACTTAACCACTTATCTAGAAAATTTATTTCGTTATTCTCCGAGATGACATCGCATTTGGGAAGAAAAGATTATTTGCCTCTTTTAAATATTTATTTTCCAGAAATCTGATCATGGCAACAGCTGTGCCAAAGCATTCTGCCTTTCTGAAGTATAAGGGGAGCAGCTTTACCACCAGTCTGACCTATCACTTCTCTTTCTGCTTCCTCCACAGTTTGCGCCTTTAATGGGAAGGGGTATTAACACTCTACCTGTGACAGCAGCTCAGCAGACTGTCATGTTCAGAAGCAGATTTTGAAAGCAGTTCATGCAAATTACATGCCAGCCTGTCGTCTTCAGTAGAAGAGAACATTAAGAGTATAGAAGTCTTCAGCAGTGACAAGTTAAAAGAGTAAATATGAAAAGTTCTCTGTCAAGGCAGAAAAGAGAAGAAAGGTGACAAAAAGTAGAAGAAAGTAGTTTGATTCTCATGAACAAGGTACAGCTAGCAGCAATGGTTAATAAGTCAAAACTTCTGAATATCTTAGATGAAAATATGCAAAGATAAAGAGCACAGTAAATCTTAGAAATTAGTAATACTAATGAGAGTACAGAAACTGAAAGAAATACGATTCCGTATTAAGAAAAGAAATAAGACAAATGAAATTTGATGGTGGGGTAAAATTAAATCCTCTTGCTAAAATCTAAAAAGACTGCATTTAGCATGGGGGAAGCAAGTACTGAACACTTACTGATATTTTCTGAGATATTTTTGTGTGCATTTTGCATGAAACAAAATGTCATTACCCTGGTAAACCTGCATAGGTTGATCATGATTAGATACTGTACAGGCTTGTTAAATGCAGGACCGGAGAAAAACCTCGCAGACATTTTCCCTATCTTCTGAGAGGCAAACATAGAGCACCGAGGTGCAGCCCTTGCACTGGTTGGGGGAAGAATGGATTGTGTATACAGGACTGCAGTGTGTGGTTCTCTTTAAGAAAACTGTCTCTAGAATTAGGCTGTGATGCTCAATTTATCACAGCTAAACCTAAGAGACCATTTTCATAAAGAGGATAAAAACTTCTTGCTCGATTTAGATGATGGAATAAGAATAAATAGCCAAGTAATTTCATGCAATAGTCTTTTTCCTCAGAAATAGTATCTCCAGAAATACTCTTTGTGTCTAGATAAAAAAAGGACTGTGAGGAAGACTCCCTTGGTTTGAAATTTTCCTTCTTTCCTATGCTTTTGATTAATTTCTTCGTTTCTCATGGTGATTCAGTGAAAAACCTGCTACCAGTCTTTACCTATCATCCTACAGGAGAAGAAAGCAGCAGACTTCTTTATTTTTTCTACTAAGTACAAGTAAATTTGCCAAACCTTTGAGGTCACTCAGATTTGTGAGGCACTTTCCATTAAATGCTTCTCTTCTCTTCTACACACAAACATTACTTCCCTTGTCTCAGTAACTTATCCCTAACAAGGGAGGAAAGAAATGCTACAAATTCTTTTCATTTGTCCAAATATTTCATATCTAAGCAAAATGAATCAATAAAAAGCATCCAAGAAAAAGCTTTAACTTATCTTCCTCCTTCTTCGTGCTTCACTGTAATTTTCTTTTTTATTATTATTTTTTAATTCCTCTTTATTGCAAATAAGAGAATGGAAGGATAACTGCAATTCATTTTCAGTCCTAAAAATTGCTGAAAGTACAGCTCTGTGAAAAACATTAGCAAACTCAATATTTTTCATATTATTCAGAACTTAATTTTTTCCACCAGGTATTTTGTAACAGCAATATAATATAGAATAAATATAGAAGAATATAATATTTAATACATTCAAAATCTTTACAGGCTGATATCCATCAGATTTGAAATTATTACCCTTCCCTCCAATTAACTATGCTATAAACCTTATTACTTTCTCAAAGAAAAAGCTCAAGCATGATAAAGGGGGCGGTTTTACAAATATATATGTGTGTTTGTGTGCGTGCGTGCGTGGATGCAAATTAATTATGCTGGAAGTGTTTAAACATTAAAATCTCTAATGTAGCCTTTAGAAATGTTGCAGCTGGAATATATTCATATGAAGTAAACACATAAATTTAAGTTGAAGTTGTTATTATTTAAAGTACCTCAAAGTAAGAGCCAAAAAAATTAATCAAAAGTTAATTAAACCTCACAATATAAGAACAATGTTTTTCTTCCGCACTGAGATAATTTCATGCTCTATCAGCTGAAATATCTTGATCTCCAAGCTGGATGTTTCAATGTTTTCTTCCACACTGGAGAGTTTTCACTTCACAGAGGACAGAATTTCTTATTCACTTGCCTGTATAGGTGGTTTGGTGTTGCCTGTATGATCATCCAGCAGGATAATCTAGTCAACCCAGCACTGACTGCTTTTAGTACATTTTCATCCTCTTAAAAAAGACCTTGAATTGAAGCTATTTATGTGTGAGAAAATGATGACATTGCACACTCTCAACCTAGCAGTGCATTCTTCATTATTTCATTGGTTTGCCACTTTCCCTAGAGGGGCTAGAGGTAGCCGGTTTGAAGCAGCCTTTACTTCTACACAAGCTGCTATAGAATCAAGGGAGAAGAAATGTGCCCAAATGCAAAAAAAAAGACCTTTTCTTTTTCAAGTTTGGCAAACGATAAAGGGAGGATTAAAAACTGAGTTTACAAACTACTCAAGATCAGAGAAAATGAAAGCTGCAGATTTTTACATCTGATTTTTATTCTGAAATGGATCCTTGCAATCTCCACCACTGTGTTCTGAAATAAGATGACTCTGAAAAAATAGAGATTCTAAAACTCTTTTTTCTTACCGTAGATTAATGTCACAACAGTTCCTTGGTAGTTTGAATGGTTTTTTCTAAATGAATGAGATGCAGGTAATTAAAAAAAACAAATCCACATACTGTTTCTGAAATAAATGTTGTTAACTGCAGACAATAAGTTTACCTACAGGTTTTCAAGGGCACAGTACAATTTTAAAAATTGTAGCATTCAGTACATCATACTTAGAAATAGTTGCTTTAAATGAGTGAATACATCTCTGTCTTAGAAATAATGATTAGTATGAATGCAAATTCTTCTAATCTGCTTGTATGTCTTTTAGTACTCAAAATACTTGATTTCATGTGCATTTAAAAAAGTAAATACAGGTGACCTTAACACCAATTGAAGGACAAGTTAATCTAGAATGAGTTGTCCTAGTTTTGAAATATTAAAAGCTTGTTACTTTACTGCGATTACTTTTAAGGAAGGAGTGACTTGAAAGTGATTGTAAATGTTCTCCAGGACATTGATACATTTCATACATTAGGATTTCTGAATCTTGGTAGCTTAGATAAATATTCTTCTGTTTAGCATGCTCAGGAGAAGACACAACAGAAAACTGTGTATTAGGCTTTTTTCCCAAATTGTCTACAGCTCTGTAGCAGGCTTTGTGCTGTCTCCCAGAGATGAAGTTTTCATTTCCTTTTCAGTTTGTTGCGACTGGGTAGTAGCATCAATAGTAAGGTCATTTTGAATCCGTTGCAAAGTTGGAGAGAAAATAAATATAATTTTTTTTTTCCTTCTTGCAGCCAAGTTTTGAATATTTAAAAAAGCACCATCAACCAGAGGAAAAAAAAATCAACATGTAAAATCCTCTCTTTCAACATCAGTCATACGAGTTCATACAGTTTCATCACAGTTATATGAGTTTCCAAGGGAGGTCAGATGATGTGGCTCAGACTGCAGGCAAAACATAAATCTTCCAGAGAGGTCAAACTATCCAAAAATCCCAAACCATAAGAAATTGGTGTACTGAACAGCAAATTTCTCAGATTTAATAGGGTTTGTATTCAAAATTATAGTAAAAATTCATCTTTGACCATCATCCTAGGCCTCAGTCTCTAGCATCAGAAACACTATGAGTGTAATTTGGCCCATTTTATCTACAGCTCTTCCAACAGTCTTGGGTTTTGGGTGTACTTTAGCATCTTCAGTTATTCACTAGTATGAATATACATTTCAGTCTTGCTGCATGCTATTCCTGCTTGAAAAAGTGAATGGCAAATACTGAGCACTGACCAGCCACAGGCATTTAGCAAACTGGTAAAACACAATGAGGAAATATTTGAATGTAACATAAATATTTGTATGTCCTGTTCGCACTAAATCAAAAGCTCCTTTAGCATGCATCTTGTAAATTGCTCATATTAACTCCCACCCAGTACAATATAAAACCTGGATAACCTCTCACCACTGTGACTAACACGTATCAAATAGGGTGCACATGATCATAAATTATCTTCTTGTTAATCTGCCCTGTAGAGTTTAAACTACCACATTTCTATCTTCCTCTTGTAGTGAAAAACAGTAAAAAAGTATAGAATATTAAGAACTATTGGTAAGGAAAACAAAATAAACCAAAATATTTCAGTCACACTTTAAAACTTCCCATCCTCAAGAGTTACAGTAGAAAAAGAACAAGTGTAGAAAAGGACAAGAAGGAGAAACCAAGGTCCTTACTAAAGGTCTTTCTCTGAACAGCTAGTGAAGGGATGAGGGCTCTTGCCAACTAAAAAGATGACAAAGGAAATGCAATGATTGATTATAAAATCATTATAGACAGGGCAATAAGCTGAAGAGGGGTTGATTACAGATTGCCTCTCAGAGTATGAGGAAAAGTGGGCATCAAAACAAAGTAACAGGAGGCACATTGAAAACAAAAGGTGTAGTTCATTCAACATGTAACTAGATGGTACCACAGAGGTACATGATGAAAAAAATGTACATAAATCAGAAATTAAGAAAACTAATGGTGAAAAAATAACTATCTTGACCTATTCAATGCAAAGAGATGACATCCAATTCATGAAGTACTTGGTTCACAACTTGCTGGGAGCTGGGAGGTGATAAAAAGAGAATAATAACTACATTCATATCTCATTTGCTTTCATTGTTAGTGTGAATCAGTGTAAGCATACTATTTATTTTTCTAGTATAGATCATGTCCTGCAACATTTCTGTTCAAAGATGTCAAAATATAGCAGCCAACAGCACTTTGTAGCCTCCCATGTAAATGATCCTCCAGAATTAGGTGACTGCAGTAAACTCTGCCTGGGGCCATTTTCAAAGTTTCTTTATCATTTCAGTTGCAGTTCTATGCTGCACCGATTAGATAGACATGCAAGTTTCACAAACTCTTTCAGGATACAACTGTGGATATCAGTTTTGGCATACACATAAAAATACTAAATAATAAATTGAATTGTAGTTCTCTTTACTTTGTATGTATAAACCACCATATGACCTAAGCGAAAAATAAAATATTTTTAATTAGGGAATCAGATCTACAAGTATCTACAAGAATCAGTATCTGAAGTTATTTACTGAAAATAAACCTAGTGGGGATTTTAAAGCTCAATCATTCAGCAGAGTCAGGCATAGTTCTAATGGCAAAAATTTATCTTTTTTGTCCCCAGCAGTTGACCAAACCTAATTCTCTAACACAAGAATTAAATAGCAGCACCCTGTTAAGTTAAGAACAAAAATCACTTCAACAATGGTGTGAATTCATTAACTCATAAGATTACCAAATCGGACAAGGTCTTGCAACTGACTATAGGATTTTTACCTTTGAGTTTTGCAAATCCTTTGACCTTTACAATTATGAGCACTCGGTCACAAAAAAAGAGAAATAAAGTGAGTGTTCTGAATGGTTTTGCTATGTTTCATTGGGGATATCTGAGATGCACCTCTTTTTTTTGTTATGTTTTGTTTTTAACTTATAATCGACAGCTAACACAAGTAAGTTAAAAGCAGCAGAATCAGACAATGAAAATAAGAGCTGCCATCTATCACAAGATCAGACCTTTATAGGTAGCATTGTGACTTTCATTCAAAAGCTATAACAATTCAAATATAATGAAATGCTTTAGCAGCATGATGGCATTTTCAGTTTCCAATCTGACAAAACTACTGTCCAGGACGTTCCAAGGTTTCAATAGTACTTCACAATTCAAAATGCTTTCAAAAGCATTCTGCAGAGATTTTGGCTTGATGTGAAGCAGTGAACTGTTAAAGAACTGGGAAAAGAAATATGCAAAATCATTTGGCAGATAATTTTCTTCTCTGAGTGCACCAAGGCTGTTTAAGGACAGCACAGGTATTATCTGATGCCTACTCATTCTTTCACCAGGGAATTCTGCTTCTGAAAACTGTATTACAGTATATGGGAGGATGGCTTTCCATTGGAAAAGTAAAAATTTGGAGAAGCAATAAAATGTATTTAGTTTATAACACCCCAAATTTTGCAGTTCAAATTTACTGTATGTGAATGATAAGGAGAAGAGGCAAGTATAAAATAGGGAATTGTAAACAATACTTTATACAGTTATACATAACAATAGGAAACCTGTGGGTTCTATCATGGTCCATTTTCACATTAAGGTCATGTTCTCTCTCGTTTTTTTACTGTCAAAAATATTGAATTTCAGTTAAATGCATTACTAAAATGTATTTCCAACCTTTCATATGTTGTTCAATACTATGAAATAAAGGCAAATCGAGAAACCATTAATGCAGGTGAATTCTCTTCTTCCTTCACAGTACCACAGTCGTCTAATGGCTATATCAATAAATGCACTGTAAGCAATCTCACCTTTCTGGTGTTAGGTAGTGGGTTTAAAAACCTGAAAAAAACTTTTGTTTCCAGTAGTTAAAACTTTAAAGTAGACTACTTCAAAATAGAGCAGAATTAAACAATACCACCTACTAATTCAGTATTGACTCTCTTAAGGAAACAACAGAAAATTTTTGCCATTTCTGAGTGCAAAGAGGACTGGTTAAAATTATTTTTAAAAATAATGGGCAATCCATAATGCTGTAAAACAATGAGAGAGAATTGTGTAACAGGAGGACCTTCAATACAAGGTGAAAATCTGTTTTCAACAAGGGTAAGCACTGCTCCCATCTATTTGTCTTGCTCTTCGGGAGTACGTAGCAGAAGGATAAATGTGCTTCAAGACCAGCCATATAATACTCAAGGCTCATTTGAGCATTTAATTAGCTTTTTGAGTCAGTTTATAGGAGTCATATGAATGACAGATTTTTGGTGTTCCACAACAGTGGATTGTCAAAAGCTATTCCTTTTCACTTTAGAGCACCCTGCCTTTTTATTTCCTCAGTCAGATGAGCAGCTGATGACCCAGTGCTGGTGATCCAGGGACTGTTTGCCTGTCTTTCTGCTTGCTGCGCAGAACAGAAACCCCTGCAGTTGTACAGAGCTGGTAATAAAGAATTGCAAAGCAGAGCGTTGCTGCTTTACAGCCAGTTTTCAGGAAACAGCACACGATAGTCTTGTAAAGCACCACCAATTTATCTGCCATTCATGCCACATGCCACTGGCCAGCAGTTTCATTAGGAATGTAATGTCGTAAGTTTATACATGCAGGGAGAAATCACTTGCTTGCCCACTTAGCATGTCTGATTTGCACTGCAGGAGATGCACTGGCAGGTGGTACTGGTGAGACTAACTGTACAAAACCATTTTTTTCTATTAGCTAATTCAAGTATGCAACAACTGTACTTCGCTAACAAATCAAGCAGCACGGAGCAAGTATAAGTTGATTTTTATGCTTCAAAACTTGGGTATTATAAACAAAATGTAAGCATAGTTGGAAAATCAAATTTATACTGGAAATAAAACACATGAATCTGGAGTATGTATCATACTCTGTTTCTATTCAGTATTGATAGAGCGGAGAGACAGAAAAATGAAGTGAGTATAGCCTCATTAAACTTCAGTGGCAGCACGAAGTTTTAAGAGATGATGCAGCTTCCTGGTCTTGTAAAGCTGACCAAGCTCTTTTTAAGGACGAACATGGTGTGGAAACAGATTTGAAGTCAGAATCACAAGAGATATAAGATTTCCATATTTGGTAATTCTCTTTTTGATGGTCTATGATCCTGATGTAGACTCCCATCTCGAGTGATTTGGCAGTCCACTAAAACCTTTGGATTATCAGTGCTGGACAGTACAGTGCTCTCTCCATTTCCTCTCTGTCCACAGATTTTCCATAAATTAATCTTGTCAGCAAAAGAGCACAATTACTGGTTTTTGGTTACAGCCAGGAGGTACACATGTGCTGAGTGTGCCCTGTCACCTCTAGAAGCTTGAAAATAGCTACTACCTCTTTTTTAGGCTACAGAACCAAAAAGCTGGCTTGCCTAGGCCATATGAGCTGTCACACTTTACAGGTCTAAGTCTGCATCCTTGATGTTTTGTTTCCTGCAACTTTTAAAAGCTGAAAGGATGTTTTATAATTGCTTCATTACCCATTAATCCTGGAACAGAGCTGAAAAAGCATTATTTCTTTGGATCTGGTAGTAAGAACACATGTGTGAATGGAAGATATCCTCAGATTTGAATTCAAAAGAAGTTTCTTATGAGCTCTATCATATCAGTTCTGACCTGGATTGGCGTAGATATTTACAAATATGGGTTTAGACCAAGAGAATTGAGGTGAACCTCAGCCAATATCTCTCTGCTATTATATTTAAAATCAAAGTGAAGCACATAACGTTAAATTAGACAGATTTGTTAAAAAATATATAAATTTTTTTTAGAGGAAAATACTGCGATACACCATTCAAACAATGGGTCCCTGAGCTAAATGCAAGCAAACAAATCAAGCTGGAAATGAACTGATTTCTCTTGAGAAGAAATCTTTGATCAGAGAACTTGTCCTTCGTATAGTAAAATTGCTGTATGAAATTTTGTGTAAAATTTCTGTCTGATATCCAGTGTAATAAAACTGGAATCTGCAAGACCTTGAATGTCTGGCCAAACATTACAGCATTATTTGAACTATTGTCACATTGAGGCAATATGTTGATGATTTTACTGATATTGCAAAGTTATGAAAAGTTTTTAATGCAAATGGCAGTGTATTGAGTTCTTTTGTAGGTGTTATACTTCCTATAGGGTTGTCTTTCACAAACATCTAATAGTGATAACAGAACTTGATAGTTGAATCCATTTACTGCACAAGTTTTACATGAACATTGTGTAAGAACAGATAGGGTTTTGGTTAGTCCTAACACACTTGACAAAAACAAATTCTACCCTTTGTCTCTACTGTTCATGAACAAAATTAATGAACAAGGCATTAATTTAAAGAAATAGATAAAAGTTTTATTTCTCCTCTGGGTCTTAGGAAGGTTTTTGGGGAATGAAAAAATTTCAGATAGAACATTTAAATGGGGACATATAAGAAGAGAAGTCACACAAACTGACCTCTTGGGAAAGTTAAAAAAATTTTCAGCAGTTCCTGATGAAGGAACCTGCCTGGAAGAGTCAAAATAAATGATCTCTGCATAAAAAGTCAGTCTCCTAAGACTGCCAAGGGAACGGAGAACTAGACTTCATCCCACATGGACACCAGATGTCAGTTACCTTTCAACCACGTTGTATGAACACGCCTATAAACATTTAAGCAAGAGCATCTTGAACAATACATATTCAGTTGCATTTGTTTACTTATACCTTCCTGACACTTGAAAAGTGCAAGGGTAGACAAGGAATTCAGAGATGGAATTATAAAAATAATAAATGATAGACTGTGGAACTATAAGTAAGACATATAGACTGAGTTAAAACTCTCAGATTCACAAGCAAGTACTAGAAAAATGTTTAGTGATTACTGAAGGGTCATAACCTACATTCAATATAGATTCAAATATAAGAAACTGAGCATTTTGACCGATTGAGGAGTAAACTGACAAGAAAAAGTCAATAAATTGTGGTAGAGTGCTCTTTCTGTCCGTTTGGCTACATTCCTTTCCATCTTCAAGGATGTGTTTGAAAAGATCTATTAACTCCTCTCCTTTTTGGTTCAGCATCATTTTCCTGTCTTTAAGCAGTTCTGTTAGGGTCAGCAGCACATCAGTCTGAAAATAATTTTAAAATTTAAGGAGAAAAATCCCACTGTCAGCTGACATGGGTTTAGTGAGCAAACAATTCGAGTAAAGAACAATTACATATATCTTTGAAAATATTGGAATACTTAGGCACTTAGAAACAAACAGTGTATTAATGTGGTTAGTGTGAGCCAGGGACTGAAAAAAATGAAGCACTCATGCATTTCATAAGTGACTTTCTGGGTACATGATAATAAAACCGCTATCAGTATTGCAATAAGTAATTTTTTTAAACATTTGTTAAGCAGGCACTCAAGTCACACTTTATCTTGCAGTTGTTGAGGTGGCACCAGATGCCACTCAGGACTATAGGTGTGCTTCCCAGGGCCAAAGCCAAATTTCCTTCAAGAGAGTTTAGTCACATCATATAACATACTTCAGTCAGGAAGAGTTTTATGTCTCCCATGTTCCAGATTTTGTGTGTGTGTGTGCGTGTGTAAACATGAGATCAACTTGTAAACAAGTTGATTTGAGGGTAAGGAAAAACATTTGTTAAAAGTACAGAATTTTTGACACAAAGGTGAAAATAATAAGGGAATTGCTTTTATGAGAGGAGCAGCAGTGCTGAATACACTGCTGTAGTACTGTAAACACTTGGATAAGTACATTACACAATAATAAACTATTTTGTTCTGCTTGCTTTTCTTAACTGGAGCTATACTGATAAAGAAGACTGTGAACCCTTCTGTTTGTTCCAAGTATGATGCAAATTTTCACTCTGTATTTCTAATTTTACAAGCTGAGGCACATGGATTTCCTCATTTTCAAATGTATACTTCAATTGCCAGAAATCAAACAATAAATTAACAGTACAGATCTTCCATACCATCCAGCAGAAAGTAGCTAAAATTCCCTCTATAAAGTCCTCCTGAGCTTTTTCTACCCTGTTTTTTTGGTTGGGGTTTTCAGAGAAATCTCTTCCATTGTAGTAGTTCTGAAAATTTTACTAAATTTTTTTACCTGAAGGATAAAAAGTTCTTTTTACTCTAGAGATGCAAGTTTAAAGTAATCAAAATACAATAGGAAATTTAACTTTTATATGTAATACTAATTCAGATGACTACTCTGCAATTTTTTTGGTTTTTAAATATCTGAAATATTTTAAGCTACAATGTTCTTAGTCATTACTAATCTTATTAGCTAGAAACTGAATGGATTTGGTGAAAGGATGAAGGGGAAATAATGGACAGTTTGAGAATTTTTTGTGATATTCTAGATGCAATCAGCTTCATAAGTTCCTGATTTTCTTCCCTGCTAAAAAGTGGGCTTTTTTTCTGAACTTTGGATTCATAAACACTACACTTTTAAGTAGAGCCAACTGGTTTTCCCAGAAGAGATTTCCAAAAGGCAAAGTTTATTTAAGGTCAGAATGTTTTAATAATTAATCTTATTTCACTCACTTCTTTCTCCCCTGCTCTTTATTACCATAGAAAGAGCTAAACATTACCCAAATGTAAAGAAGAAAGGAAATCTTTCATTTGGTGTCTTAGACTGAAAAATTTGAATTTGATGATAGGAAAAAGAATGTTTTAAAAATTATGGTATTTTGCAGCCAAAAGCTGAGTGTGAATTCACAGGAATTTATTTAATGAAACGGTTTGTGATAACTAAACAATGTTTTAAACTAAATACCCTGATACAAAACCTGAAGACTCCTGAATTTAGTATCCAGAGCACGGTCCAGTCAAATTAATAAAATTACCTGAGATTATATTGGCCTTTGAATCACAGTGAATTTTTTTCTAAAGCTTTCACATTACATTTGCAGTTCTTTTCCGGTTCAGACATATCTAACACACTGCAGTGACTGTACCAGAAATTTCTGACCTTTCAGATTATTCATGAAGTGTAACACCACGAAAATTTAAAAAAAAAATCTTCTTCCAAACCTTAATTGATGTTGTGATGCAATTCATATGAATCAACACATTCAACCCCTCTTACAGGCACAGAGATTCCAATATTTCAACTACATTTTATAGGAAAAGATTGAAGATATGATGTCCCCTCTGAATTGCTATTAACATACTCCCTAACATTACTCAAGTAGTTTCCATAGTGACTGATTTTACACTGGAATGTAAAACATCCTTTGCATCTGCACTATTTCTGCTTTGGAGTTTAATATTTAAGAGCACTAGGAAGAACATGTATAGCACTGAAGTGGTAACACAGGTATGCACTTATTGACACTGAGGTCAACGTTCATTTAAAGTTCTTTTTAGATATCCTCAATATTAACTATTATCTAAACTGAGTTACCTTCAAAAAAATAAGTTCCCCATAGTTTTGCTCCACAGGGATAGTCCAATTTTTTTTTTTTCTGGCCAAGCTGTAGTGTTGTATGAATGCTTATGTTCCTGAAACATCATAGTTGTGGAAGTATTGTTGTTTTGTCTCATTATCCACACAGTACAGTTCTGTGCTTAGTTCTACACCTTCATCCTCAGGTGTCTTTTGGATCTTTGCATCATTGTCTTTTGGGTCTTCTTGCATCATTGTGCTTGCATGGTTCTTCCTTCCCCTCTCAAATTCATATATGTGTCAATTTCATGGCACATCTTTTCAGATGTTCTTTCTATACATATAGCTCTCAAGACACGTCAGTGCACATGATTGACTTCTCTATCAACACCTTACTTTCAGACATTTTTGATATCTTACAAGCCAGTCCTTGAATGATTTAGCAAATATTTGATCTTCTGTGATGTTGGATATGGAACTGTGGTGTCAGAGGAAGGGCTAATTGAAGTACAAAGGACTCTTCTGCTCAAAATGCTTCCTGTACTCTGACTCAGCCCTGAAGAGGCTGCCTGTTTTCTGTTCAGCTAGTTCATAATTCCCCAAGTTGAACTAATGGCTGTATAATACTGTGACTAAATCAGAATTCCTCAAATGTGTTTGATGAGAAGTTTGATGTGTTCTATTCCCTTCTGCAATTAAGGAAAATTTAGTATCACCTATATTCTCTGTTGAAATCCTTTCCAAGAAGGAAAGATAACACTTTTTAAGGATCATTTACATTTGTGAAATACATTTAATTTTTCTTTAACTATACAATGTCTTTTGAAACTGCAGGCTGCTCCTAAACTCAAAGCATATTGATGGGTTGTAAGCTACCATCATCACAAGTAGTTAGATAATTATGGCTGCATGTTCAGTTCAAAAAGTGTTTCAGAAAATAACCTCTCATATTAACTCATACTCCAACAACCCCAAACTCATAATTTTATGAATGTAATTTGTTCTTGGATATACTTCTGATCCCTTATGATTGGCATTATAGCACTCAGGTCAGAGATATCTCTATACTAGCAATGCCTTGTCCACTGTTGAAATAATTTCTTTCCAAGAGCAAATTTTCTTTTGTGATATAACTACTATGAACTCAGGAGAGAGTCTTTTTATAAGGGTGTGTAGTGATAGCACAAAGGGGAATGGTTTTAAACTGAGAGTGCATTTGGGTTGGATATTAGGAAAAAATTCTTTGTTGTGAGGCTGGTGTGGCATTGGAACAGGTTGCCCAGAGAAGTTGTGCATAGCCCCTCCCTGGAAGTGTTCAAGGCCAGGCTAGATGGGACTTGAGGCAACCTGGTCTAGTGGAAAGTGTCCCTGCCCATGGCAAGGGGCTGGAACCAGATGACCTGTAAGGTGTCTTCCAACCCAGACCTCTCTATGATTCTGTGATTAAGCTTCCTGTCTAGAAGTTACCAAAAGACACACCATTCCTGATATTGGGTGTACTGTTTAATAAAGTGATGTTGTTACCAAAACCAGAAAGAAATGATAATTTTAGTATTTAGGAATGGGAATTTTTAATATGGTGCTGTATATATGGGGGATAGCTCGACCTATTGAATACGTTGAGTACAGAAAAACTCCTGTTTATATGCTATATTTTACATACATACTCATGGTTTCCCCAGAAGAAACATAAATATGATAAACATTTTCCCCAAGTCATTAATATATATTCCCTCTCATTGATGCATGCGTTTTTCTGTCCTGGGGGTCTCTTTGGGGGTCTCTGGTGGTCAGCAGCCCCACAGTCACATTTGACTGCCCGAGGAACTGGTGCTACTTTCCAAAGGAGAGGAAATGTTGGCATAATTGGCCTGGTTCATTAATTTGTGAGTCCTTAGATCAATGAAGAGTAGTTTCTTATTCCTTTCCTTGGATAATGTTTATAGCCTAACGGTTTTGCAAAATGGTAATTGTATTAACTCTCTGGTGCAAACAATTCTTCGTCTGGCAACAATGTCAACAGAGCTTTATGACCTGGGGTGGCTGCTCCTCTTATTTAGCGGATGGAACAGAGCACCAGTGTTCTCTCACAGGTTCAGAGGTGCAGGGCTGCCTGAGGTTACCTGGTTGCGTGTCTAAATACTACTAGGATATTTTTAAGGAGAAACATGGAAACAGATC
This sequence comes from Oreocharis arfaki, assembly GCA_013398015.1. NCBI lineage: Eukaryota > Metazoa > Chordata > Aves > Passeriformes > Paramythiidae > Oreocharis > Oreocharis arfaki. The sequence goes on from VZRR01002748.1 coordinate 255,879, forward strand.
ATAAAGACTAGGAGCTGACGATAATACGTTTCTTAGTTGCTTCTTTGTTGATCTCATCTTTGCAGTTAATGCCAGGTCAGAAGCAATTTCTACCTCTAGATTTTCATTACATATTCTCCTCTATGTGGGTTAATGCTCATACTTTTGCCCAAATTGCCTCTAAAGGCAACTTAGAAAGACAATTGCTTGGTTCTCCAAAGTGTTATGATGTTTTCTTTATCTCTTTTGAGTGAAAAATTCTTACAGTAACATCTGGCAAGCAAGAATTACGATCTTTGCTACTTCCTTAAAAATATATCTGTATGTTTCAAGAAATACTTATATCTCAGAGAATAAAATAAATACCTAAGTAGCATGCTCCATTTATAATACACAATTCAGCGTTCTTTAAAGTAAAAAAAAAAATTTATGCTGAGGTCTGTTGCTCTAGGATAGAGTAAGAATAACTAAATGCAGGAGTAGATCTAAAAGAGGACTGAAAACTACCATAGCATTCTTTGCATGTCCTGCAAAATTAACGAAATCAAGCAGAGGTAGTAGTATAACCATTACAATGTACAAAAGCTTAAAATCATGCTCTGTTATTAAATATGCAAAGTGCAACAGAGTAAGTTTTCATAATTTAATATTAATTACTCTTTTCTTATTAAGCAAATTCAAAGCATAAGAGCAGTCAGTTCTGGAATCATTAGTTATAGCTGTTTTTGTAAATACATTTTTGTTACAGCTTCACCTACTACTTATCTCACTATTTTAAATGTATTCTTAGAAAAATCTGATGGAAGTCATTAATCTCCTCTGTTCTTTAAAATAATAGAAAGACTACAAACTTTGAGAAGAGATGAGTGGAACAATTACTCAATTCATCACTAAATTTTAGAAAATAAGGAACCAAAAAGAGATTTGCATAAGTTTTTTGTAAGGAGAAGAATTACTTTCAAGATTTAAAACTAATACAAATTTAACTTTACAGGTATTTTTTCAAAGTTTTGAGTTTAGTTTGTCAGTCTGTCATTTGTTTAGTCAGCTCAGTATTTTGTGCTGCTTCTCAATGTAGATAATAACTTAAATTAGCAGTTTACTAATGTAAATTATGTCTGCTTTGGGTAAAAAATGATGCTTTGGGTAAGGGATGCTGCAAATGAGAAAAATCTATTTATTGCAATGAAAAATACCATGATTTCAAGGTTTCATCTATGTATCCTAAGTTTTCCCCTGTTTTTTACTTTTCTTTTTAAATTTTTCTCTTGGCACCCTTCCTCTATTTTACTTTGTTATTGTTTTTCATGCTCATTGTGCTTAATCTTCTTTAATGTATAACACATATGGCCCATGTTTCATGTTTAATGGAGAACTCCTGACCGATTTTTATTTTACTAGACAGAGGACACAAACTCAATTGCAAAATACGACTTCACAACAGTTAAGACAAGAACTTATAATTCAGGCACTAGGAAAGAAAATGAGAAAGAACTGAGCTAAGGGAATAAGTAAGATTTTTGTAACTATACCAATATGTTGTAGCTAAATATTAAATCCAACCTAATCTCTTTAGAACCCTGGTTTATATAATCATGTAGTTTACTTCCACAGAAGGGAGCAAGGATTGTTATATAAATTAAAAAACATACCAGAAGGTATTTTTACAGGTACTCACCTCTCTTCTAGAGAGTTGATACTAAGCAGTGAATGAAACATCTGCAATTTTAGCTAATTTCAATATCTTTAGTTTAAAGGTCACAGCCTTGGTATACCTCTGTACTTGTAGCGCTGGCCTAGCACTGCGATGCAAACAGACTGACAGCTGACCTACATGCAAAGCAAAGCCCTAGTGATTCTTAAACCTGACTGGGAGGTGACATATACTAGTCCATCCCTCAGGAGCCTTTGATTGCCATATTCCCCCGAAGAAATGGGCAGATATTACTCTAAATACCTGTGAGCATCCTGTACTTGGCAATCTGCCATAAGTCAAGAAGCAAATAATAGAGAAAATCAACCTATTTCTTGTATTGGGACATAAATCTTTTGTAGTGATTTAACAGTGAAGAGATTTCTTGGTATTGTCTGGAGAAGTGATAATCATGTTTTGCTAAAGTACCATTAACCAACTTCCATGCAACACTTACAGCAAAACACGAGAGGAGTGGAAAACCTTTGGGTGCACAGCGGTTGCAGTGCCCACTCTTTAAAAGACCTGGAAACTACATTACTGCCAATATATTGACATTTTCAAATTATTCTGTGTCCTTATCCCTTATAAATTCTGGTTAGTTACTTGGCCAAGATTTTCGCTTATAAGTATTGCTTTGTCCCTAGGGTATCTCTCTCCAAGGGTGTTTGTGACAGCTGTTAACAGCGTTTTGCCAGAAAAGCATGCGATGGAGTTTAGTACATTGTCCACATAGAAACTGAATTACTGTTTCATTTGTGTGCAGCGTTACTGCTTGAGTACGTGACAGTTATCCTTCAGTGTCTATATTTACTTTACTCTAAGTTTTTCACTACTGCAGTCAAAAAAATAAAATAAAAAAAAAGCGCCCCATGAAAAATTTTCAAGTGGGTAGAAACATTGCCAAGTGTCTGCTTGTTTAATGAAAAGCTGTATCCATTACTGCAGTAATAAAAACTTGCTCATTTATCTAGATTAATGGGAAGGAGTTTATCAAGACTAAGATATTAAAATAATTTTTAAAAGCCTGTTAAAACAAATAGGAATTTTTCTGAATATGAAATTTCTGTTCACTAGAGATTTTTCAAGTCTGGCAGAAGCTGACATTTTGAATTGCATTAAAAAATTCTAACTGGATAGAACATATTGTTTATCTTTGAGAAGTGTGACAGGCACAGAGAGATAATGGCAATTAAACAAGAAAGACCATTCAAGGAACGCATCTAAGGGCAATGTAAAAGGTAAAAGTAGACATCAAAATCACCTTCTCACAGTAACATTCTTCCTTGATAAAAATATGAATTCATGCCCTATCAATAGAAGAGATACAGAAGTGATGAATGCACTGCATTAAAACACTTGAAAAGGCACCCTTTAAATATTTGCCTAAGTACTTGTAAAGGAGTAACCAATTAACAGCTTATGTAGAACCTGTGTGGTAAGCAGAAGGTTATTTTTCATCTATTGCTTTGTTGTAATTAATGTTTTCATTAACTATTTCGTCATAAAAGTAGGAGCTTCCTCATTACATCTGATAAAAATGCTAGAAGGCATCATCACCGTGACAGGCAATGGATTATCATGCAGGAACAACTTGATAACTAGAAAAAAGGAACTGAAATTGGACACACTCATGCTAGTGATATTAAATAATTGGGGTGTGACATGGGAAGTAAAAGGAAAGGGACTAATGAGTCCATGTTTTCATCATACAGAATCTGAATGATAAGGTAATGTCACCATAAAAATCGGAAGTATAGCCCCTTGTTTTACCAGGAAATTTGTTTCTGTGCAAATTCAGATTACACATAGAAGGAGAAAGATGAAATTAAACACACGCAAGTATAGAGAAAGGCAACTAAATTAAACAGATTCCCTAATGACCCACAATAGATCAGAAGAGTTTCTCTTGTCTAATTAGTGTGTTTAAAACCAAATGAAAGAAAATGGATACTTGAACTGAAATACACTGTAACCAGACCAATATAATCCACACATCCATGGATACATTGAAATTGAAAATCAGAAAATGGGTTCCAGCTGGTGGTAAAAAGAAATTATTAAAAAAATTAGAAGGAACCCAGGCTTAACTCATTTCTGGGATGTTTTAGTCTGTAGTCAGCAAAGAGAAAAAAAAAAAAAAAAAA